>CAJDSM010049646.1:1173-11511 GCA_903981925.1 Ostrea lurida | reverse complement strand
CACTACAGAATATATGACAAGTGATAGGAAATCAGCGATGAATATATTTTAAGGAATTTACTCAATTAATTATCATGAATGACCTTTTAATTTGATCAGCTTTGGACAGTCTTGTTGTCATATGGGAATAGGTCACCATATTGACCAGAAATTTATGAAAAAGGTATACGAATTCTCAAATCTAAATATATGAAAGGGGGGGGGTCTGCAATTCAGCGAACGTCCCTACCATTAAAATGCCAAGTGGCCTCCCGGGCTGTTGAAGTAAGGAAACAAAGAAAATTCACGCTATCTTAGCGTTGTAATATTTGTTATCAGCGAAACATGTGATCTATGCAGAATAATGGTATCGAGGACAAATACATGTGTTTAATACTTCATGTCAAAAGCCGACAGTTAAATTCAAAAGTAATAGTCTCAATCATTTCCCAAAAGAACAATTTTGAAGGGAACAGCTCCGAGAAATCAAATCTGACTACATTTCTGTAATTTGTATTTCAAAGGGCACCATGATACTGCCGCATGTTCTTGAGATGTACAATCTACATATAAATTGAAAACACCCTATTACTTTTCATTTGATACGGAATGTAACATCAGATTTCCAATGCACCGTTTTGAAAATGATTAACGGCTGCTTTTTATCATGTTCAATTGTACCATGCCTAATTTCCCGCTATTACCCATATTTCGTGATTTTCTCTCGTTAATTTGTATTAGAGACTGGTTGTTAGATATGTCGTAATGCAGTAAACAATTCAAATTACTGGAATTGCACAACACACTTCAAACCTGTGATCACAATAATTATGATTAACTGCCAAGTCATACTTCCATATTTTTGCAAATTTAATTTATATAAAGTATTCTAGCTTGCATTGTTTAGTAGTCAATATATAATTTGCAACTTGGAAAAAATTCGCTTGCCAGGACCGCAGCCAGACCCTTTTCATGTGTGCGCACAACGAAAGGGTAGTTTGGGACAATTAAAGGGATAATACAGCTCTTTGATGGAATTTTTTTTTATCTTATTCCTTCTAATATAACAGAACGATTATGAAATATTTTAAACTTCAAAGAATGACTGCAGTTCAAAGTTACAAGAACCATTTCATCAAAGTAAATTAAATTTTTTCCAGGAAGCCAAAAGATTAATTTAAAAGGACATGATTTAAAAGCTTGTAATTGTTTTAGATTGGGAAAACATTGTAATTTTTAACGAAGAATAACTGTATTTGGTCTCATTTTGTTCTTTTTAAAAATTGTTGACAAATGAGCTGCTACTATTCCTTAAAGAAAGGCCCTGGACGTAGGTTTCAGCCTGAAACGTGTGAATCTGACAATGTTAAAGTATCGAATATCACTATTTATGGACATTATTAGTCTTGTAAGGGATCAAAGCAATATTTCTCGTTTCGAAATAAATTGAAAGATTCAGTGAACTATGCCATTATTGCATGTCACGGACTATTGAATCAAACAGTTGAGTACATTATTGAATATATTCGTATTTAACAAATCGTTGACGAGCACGATATCTTACAGAGTTCTTAAAAATACCCATTTGTTTTTGTTAAACGCATTTTGTCTCCCCGCTTCCCAAACTTAAAGTGGCGCCAATTACTGCGTCCTCCCTAATGCAATGCATGGTATGGAGGAGAAAGCACGAGCAGGACGATACTTTGCGCAACGAGGGGAAAAATCTGGAGAAAATATTCATTCAATGTCACACTGATGTCATGTTATATGATACAAAAGTATATACTAACTAAAAATACCACTTTAATACATGAAAGACATAAACACTATTAAACTATTCAATTGTTAAAACAATGTAACATCATTATTATGGTAATAATTGTCCAAAAGATATCTGATAGCCATAAAGGAGAAGTGTTCGAGCAAGCTATCCTTGACTTCCTTCCACCCTTCTTAGGCGAACAGACCCATTATGTTTGCCATAAAATGATCGGGATCTCCCTGTTTCGACAATATTGCACGTCTACAAACAAACAATGAAGCTTATCCTATAAGCCACACCGGATGACAAACGTTCACAATTATGTACCAGCAGACGGCAGACCCCCTCCCCCCAATAAAGCATCTCCTTTGGAAGAGGGGAGACATAGATATTTTCTGAACATTTTCTCTGTACTTTTCCAATAAAATTTCAGAACGGAAAGCTTCTAAGTGTACATTGTTTTAAATCACATACTTAGCTGTATAACTGCTCAAACAAGCAGAGCCCTGGAATACGTCAGAGTCGACTATTCATATATCTTTGACTCTTTTCTTTTCACCAGGGGGGGGGGGCAAAGTGATGTGTACGCACGTGCGTATTTAGCCGTAATGGGCAAGCTACCGCTGCTTGCTGTGGCCTATTCATATGACATAATCTTCACATCTGCTTCAACTTAAGTTATTCCGTTCACCTAATCAGACAATGGGCTGACGTGGTGTGACACGTTCACAGGCGGATGCTTACCTGCCTCCTAGCTGATCTGTCGCGACCCTCACTCTCGGACGATATAGTCTCCACTTGGCTTCGACACTCTCTTTCTATTGTCTGTTAGGCTTCTAGATTGACACTGTTGCAGTATCTCACTTTTTCAGAAACTAAAAATGTTTTTTCTTTTGTAATGATTCTATTCTAAGAGGCAAACCAACGGCTGCATTTTTTTGTCATTGACCTGTTAGAACAGGTATCACGCTAAGCTAGATTTTTCCCTTCTCTCATTCCGAAGGCTTTCTTTTGCCCACATTTGCGATACCTTCCTACACCCACGTTGTGCAGAAGTATGCGTTTATTTTTGCACCATGCATCACAGAAGGACAGTGCGTTGTACGGTAACGATATTGCTTGTCGTTATATAGTTGGCTTGCACTATATGAACTTTTCCTTAACAGAAAGAAATTAAAAAGAAAACTGAAATGTACGTTAAAATGCGAGCATCATCGCTTCATTCATTTAATACATGTTTGTTTATGTTGTAAATGAATTCAAAAATCCGTTTGAGTATAACGAATTGAAAACATAAAGTCAATGCTGCCTGACGTGTTTCAGTACTGATTTTTTTTTACCGATATTACAACTTTTAAAAATTTATTTACGAATTACCGGTTTACCTGGTCGAGATATGGGCTTACGGCGGGTGCTGGCCGGCACAGGGGCTACTAACTCCTCTTAGACACAATTATCCCACCTCTTGTGCATCCAGGGGTCCGTCGTTTTTCCAATCCTTAATTTTTGTATTCATTGAATTAAGCAATATTTTATTTCAAAAATATGAAAAAGGTTATGGTATACGAGACTCACCTTTTTCATTTAACGTTCATTTTCATTCTTCCAAATATTTTCAGGCATTGTGGTCGTACATGTGATAAACTCCCTTTTATACTGTTACATTTTATATACACTAATGCGACACTCCTCTTATTCCTTACAGATCGTCAACACGAAAGGCAACCACTGGATTCTGTGTCAATATCGATGGATCATCACCTGTAATAGAGTGTTCGATAGCTGCTACCGGAAAGTGAACCCCGATACCAGAAGTGTATTGTATCATTTAGTCGCAGCTCGTGTCAGAAGTGATCAAGGTTTGTGCCCGCCTATCAGAACAAGAAAACAAATCTGATTGTGGCCTGTTTGCAGTGGCAGCCATGTTTGCTCTGCTCGAGGCAGTGATCATCCAAAGTGCTACTGGGATTTAAGAAATGAGACCATTTTTGGATTACTGTCTGCAGACGAGTCTTGTCAATTTTCCATCCAGTCAACTCGTGTGAAACAATTCGAAGAAGGAATATGATATTGAATCGTCGAAGCTGCTGCAACTTTCCAGTGACAATGCTATGCTTAGCTTTGTTACTAATTGCCAAATGGGAAAGGCCTCACGGGTGAAACTTCTTGTTAGATGTTATGGTTGTACATGATTTTATCAAAAGTTAGACATTTCCCTCTCCCTGTTACGAGAGTTCTTGTATGATTTCCGACGTAGATTTAATTCTGTGCAAGTTGAGGTTTTCTAATAATTTTTTTTACAAGGGTCTGTGGCTTTGAATAGGAAATATTGTCGAATTTCAGTCAATTTGAATTTGAGAAAAAATCTATTTTAATATTGTAAATAATTTTTACACATCTTATTTCTTTTAAGCCTCTAATTTCAATTATTCGTCTAAATCATATCCTATTATATTCTTTAAAGTCTGATGTCTATTATTCAATCAAATTTTTATTTTTTCAAAATGTGTTTTCATTTCCAAAATTTATTATTGGGAAAATGCAGCTAAATTGGGGAAAAAAATGGGCAATTTTTGGGAAGGGAAAAGGCCTATATTCAAGACCAAAACGGACCTTAAAATCACTGCTGTGTTAGTAGTTTACCATACTTTTATGTATGCACGTAAGCTCAGTGTTTGATCACCTCTCAAATAAATTCCAGTTTCATGTGATATATATAAAAATTGTAATAGATTTTTTGCTTCTTTCATCCAGGCCTGGAGGTTATAAAACTTTTTCTGTTACTCATACTCAAACTCGTACTTTTGCGATTCATAATATTTATGCACATCCATCTTTGTTTTGAATACAACTCGGATTCAAATTCCAAGCATACTGAAAAACATCTTGACCATGTACTTCCATTGAGTACAAGAATGATTATATCAAAGTTTCATAAAGATTTAGATCACTGAGATTGAGCGTTGAGCGGTATGAAAACGTGCTCAAAATAGTTTATAACCCTTGCCAGAACTCTTAAAACAGGTCTAGTATTCTACACCAATATTCAGTAGAAAACAAGATTGTAATGCAAGTGATTTATAGCTGAAATTGTCTCCAAAAAATGATCATGATTATTGAGATGTCACACATCGTACTTATCAGTCATTGATTTCTGTTTATCAAACATCAGATGTCTTGTGAGAGTGTTTTTGTCAGTACGTTAAAAGTGCTGGCTTCTGATACTGCACCAAGACTGATGTTACATGTCCCAAAATAATCGCAGACGACCACAGGGATTTTTAGTCCATACTGACTGTGTTGCTCTTCATTTTTTTCTGTGGATGACCGATACTTCTGTAGCAACATAGTTAGGTTGTTCTCAAACATGTTAAAACATTATTAGAGACAATCTGAATAAACTCCGTTTTAATAAAAAACTGTGAAAACACCCTACAGGGACACAATAAGTCGACTGTGAAAAACACCCTAACAGGGACCACAATAGTTCAACTGTTGAAAAACACCCTAACAGGGAACAATAGTCGACTGTGAAAAAAACCCTACAGGACACAATAGTCAACTGTGAAAAGGGGCATTTGGGGGTTGACCATTTCTTGTGTCGCCTGCCTTCGTTGCGGACGGCGACATATAGGGATCATTTTAGGTCGTCTTCGGTGTCGGCCGCACAAAATTTTTGGTGTCACATTTTTTCTCAGAAACACATAAGCCAGCTTCCTATATTTTGGCACAGAGCATCAAGTATGGAGAACTGTATTGTGAGCAGTTCCAATTCTGCCGCTGTCAACTTCCGTTTTGACGCGACTTTAGAACTATATTTTTAACATGACAAATTCTGTCACATTTTTCTCAGGAATCACACAGGGCCAGCTTCCTGATATTGACACATGCAATCAGTAATGGAAGATCTGTACGTGTAACAAAGTTTCAATCTGCTGCGTGTCAACTTCTGTACACACAACTCAGAATATTTTTAACATGGACAAATTTCTGTCACATTTTTTCTCAGGAACCACAACAGGCCAGCTTTCCTGTATGGCACAGAGCACTCAGTATGGAGATCTGTATCGTGTAAACGCAGTTCCAATCTGGCCGCCATGTCAACTCCTGTTACACACAACTCAGACTATTTTAACATGCGACAAATTTCTGTCACATTTTCTCTCAGAACCACAACAGGCCAGTGCCTGATATTTGCACCAGAGCATCATATGGAGAACTGTATCGTGTAACATAGAGTTTTCAATCTTGCCCACATGTCACTCCTGTTTGACGCAACTTTAATTTTTTTGGACTTGTGAACAATTTTGTCACAAAGTAATGACTAAGGCCTGAGAACTTGAAATTTAAATATGTCTTTATTTCAATATAGAATCTCACAAATGGCATCTCATAACAATATCTCTCTTTCAATCTAATTCATCATGTTAGAATATGCATTGTCATTCTGGTAAATTTGACAGAAATGATTCTGACAAAAAATATATAATATATACATTTTGCATGATGATACTTTAGATGATGAAGTAATTTTCAAATGAAATTAGAAGTAGGCAGGCGACACATGTCTTCCCTGGAAGACTTACCACTAAGTTAAGGTTGATGCACTTACTTCTCAGAAAACTCCAAAGTTTCGTCAGAATTCTTGATAGTCATTAGAATAGACAAAATGTACTGTACGAAACAGATGTTCCAATTGCCATTGTTGTGTAGACCTGCCTGCGTTAGCGAGGCGACCAATATAGGATCACTTTAGTCGTTGCTCGTCGGCGTCACAAAATTTCTGTCGCATTTTCTTGGAAACCAGCATTAGCGCAGTTCCTGATATTTGGCAACGGCATCAGTATGGACAACTGCATCGGTACGCAGTTTCCCAACTTGCCGCATGTCAACTTCCTGTTTGAACGCAACTTAGAATATTTTAACATAAGAAAATTTCTGTCATCATTTTCTCAGGAAACACCACAGGCAGCTTCTTGAATTTTGGCCAGAGCATCAGTGTGGACACTGTATCGTGTAACGCAGTTTCCAATCTGCCGCGCTTGTCAACTTCCTGTTTGACGCAACTTAGAATATTTTTAAACATAGACATTTCTGTCACATTTCTCAGGAGCCACAAGCCAGCTTCGCTGATTTGGCAAGAGCATCAGTGTGGACAACTGTATCGTTGAACGCAGTTTCCAATTCTGCCGCATGTCAATTCCTGTTGTGACCAACTTGAATATTTTTAACATAGACAATTGTCTTCACATTTTTTCAGGAAGCCACACAGGCCAGCTTCCTGATATTTGGCACAGAGCATTCATGTGGGACAACTGATTCGTGTAACGCAGTTTCCAATCTGCCGCATTCAACTTTCCTGTTTGACGCAACTAAGAATATTTTTTAACATAGGACAAATTTCTGTACATTTTTTCTCAGGAGCCACACAGGCCAGCTTCCTGATATTTGGCACAGAGCATCAGTATGACAACTGTATCGTGTTAACGCAGTTTCCAATCTTGCCGCAATGTCAACTTCCTGTTTGACGCAACTTAGAATATTTTAACAGTAGACCAAATTTCTGTCACATTTTCTCAGACACCACACAGCCACTTCCTGATAATTTGGCACAGACATCAGTGGGAAACTGTATGTAACGCAGTTTCCAATCTGCCGCATGTCAACTTCCTGTTTGACGCAAACTTAGAATATTAAACAAGACAAATTTCTGTCACATTTTTTCTCAGGAACCACACGGCCAAGCTTCCGATATTTGGCACAGAGCATCAGTAGGACAACTGTATCGTTGTAACGCAGTTTTCCAATCTGCCGATGGCAACTTCCGTTTGACGCAACTTAGATATTTTCACATGAGTTAAATTTCGTGTCACATTTTTCTCAGGAAGCGCACACAGGCCAGCATTCCTGATATTTGGCACAGAGCATCAGTAATGGACAACTGTATTCGTGAACGCAGTTTCCAATCTGTTGCATGTCAACTTCCCGTTTGACGCAACTTTAATTTTTTGACATAAACAATTTGTCTTTATTTCAGATAAACTCCACAAACTCACAATGATTCATAAAAATATCTCATCTTTCATTTACATCATGTTAGGATATGCATTGTCATTCTGGTAAACTTGAACATAACTGAATTACTACAAAAACATAATTATATACTTTTTTGCCATGATGATACTGTATATGATGAAGTTAATTTTTCAATGAAATTAGAAGAAGGCAGGCGACACATGTCTTCCCTGGAAACCTTACCACTATGTTCTTTGAAGAAATGACCTTGCGTAGTGCAAATGTAAGACCACAAGGCATTCACCAGAGATTTAAATATAATCGCCCGAAAATGTATTGTAATCTTTATGAATTATTTGTTTTTATATTGTCACTGTTAGAAAAGAGGTGTTGTGACATGGTGACTTTTTGTATGACCCAGGGATGTGATATTATAAAGTGGCCCACTACATTGGAAGAGTTTCTCAAAACAGCAATATGTGATATAATCATGAAAGATATTATGAAATAATAATTATATAATTGATTAGAGAATATGAAATTTGAATACAAAAACTAATTTTCAAACATTCTCCAGTAAATAAGAACGAAAGCTCCTGGCAGATTCAAACCGAACCTGCGGATTACCAAACTGATGCATTTAACCTACTGAGCATGAGTTATACAATCCAAATTGATGGAAACAAACAATTTCACAAAGCTATTTAAATTGCCCATTCTTTGACGTTGTGTTATAAAGAGTTAAAGATTAGTGTAATGGGCTACCATAAAGTAAGTTTTTGCGACTTGGACTACTCTTCTGACCACAGCCTTTCATAAATGTCTCATTTATAATGGCATCACTAAGTATCATCTTCTATCATGCGCAACAGTTAAATCCACCAAGTCCTACAACTTGCAAGCTTCAGTGAGCACTATGTTTGCTTTGCTATCAGTGTGCAATGCAGTGTTATATACAGACTTAGTTCAGTATTAACAGTCGATCCTCATTATCTCAAACATCGATCGGATCGAGTTAAAAAACTTCTAGATATCCATGGATTCGAGATAGCGAAGTTAAAATTACTTACAAAATAGGTGGCTGGGACCCTCCAAATCAGTTCGACATAGCCATGGATTCGGATATCAGTTTCAATATACAGAAGTTCAACTGTATTACTTTACTGTTGTAGAATTATTGCACTGTGCGTCACTAATGATCAATTTGTAGACATTTTTGTGTATCTACATGTATATTTCAATACTCATACTTTTTTTATTAAATAGAATATGTACATGGGCTTATGAATCCGTGATTACCCACTCCTTTCATTTACACAGTTTAGATAATTGTGTTGCTATTGACGATTCAATTATCATGTTTGTGTGTTCGTTTTTCCTCATTAAATTGATTTACATGCTTAGTAACTTGATTTTCCTGTTGTAATGTATAAGAAACAAAGGATACTCGATCCGGGTGTGTAACCTAAATCGTTCAAAAGTCGATTCTGATGACATGTAAACTCGGCTTCAAATTTTTCTTATAAATAGGGTTCAAGTCCGGGGACTTAAAGGGTGAAATTTAGGCAAGTCCAAGAAGAAATGTTCCAAGCCACATTGATAACACTTTAACATCATTAAATTAAATTATAATACATCTTACTTGTTTGAATAATGAAAACAATATGGATCATGTATTAAATCTATTCTTTATTTAACTGTAATATTAAATGCCAAGTCGCCTGGACTTTCGGCGGATATAAGTGCCAAGTCCGAATCTCGAATTGGTAGTCCTGGACGTCGGGCTGAAGAATTTTAAAAGTCCTCTATGACATTGAAACTCAATCTTCAGAATAAAAAAATTCATGGAGGACTATACTGTGGAATCATCATGGGGTGGGGATTAATGCTTCATGGATTTTGTGGGTCAGGCCTTGCCCACGAATTCATTCCGTTTGGGGGGGGGGGGGGTTATTGTTTGTGGATTTCGTGGGTCAGCCTTACCACGATTTAACGTCTCCACAATTTCTTATTTTTAATCAATATATTAAGTAACATGTATTACCCCAGTTGCATTTTTATCTTGGTGTCTTGTAAATGACTCGCGCCTATATTTCATGATTTGTGAAAAACACATGATTTAGGGATTATATTGAAATTCTTGTATGTTTAATGCTCATTTTGAAAGGTAAGTTTTCAATGTCCAGATAATATTTTCCAGTGAAGACTCACCGATTTAATGTGTAGTTTACAACAATTGAACAGTAAGATGGCAAATCTCCAGAGCTAGTGAAGAACAGTTTGTTATGTCCAAACTTTTTGACAGTTATTATACTCCACACAACGAAGTTGCTGCTGGGTATATTGTTTATGACCCGTCAGTCCCTCTGTTGTCGTCTGGATGGCGCCTTCATTTATCAGATTTAACANTGACTCGCGCTATATTTCATGATTTGTGAAATAACTTTTGATCAGTACCATACACAAATAAATNGGTCACAAAATGAATGAAAATTCCACATTTCAGTGGCGTCGGTGGCCTAATTNGCTTTTATTACACCCCATCCAAAACAGGATGATCCAGTACTGTAGATCTAATGACG
>CAJDSM010049639.1:10241-20270 GCA_903981925.1 Ostrea lurida | reverse complement strand
GAGAGAAGACAGAGCAGATTATATTATGGGAGAGAAGTATTCTTTTCTAAAAAATCTTCTTTCGATTTTTTAGAAACCAGACGAGTGAGATATTTCACTTACAAGAGTATCCTGATATGGAAGTAGATTAATAGATTTGTTTAGAGCCACTGCCGGCCCCCTCTGAGGGTTTGGGGCCCACAATTATAGGATTAATAGTGCTAACTTACTGCTACGCTTAGCTAGAATTTGCAGTTGTTGCGTCCAGAGATGCGAGGTGGCCACATTGGTCTTCTTGTTAAGTTAGGGAGTATTCGGACCTGATTATATCCCTCTATCTCTGTCCTAGCTTAACCCAGGGGAACCTGAGAGTGGCACTCCATGACCTTTGTTATAAAGACATCTTTTTAGATGATACAAAATGTGAAATGATTAGATAGAATCCAGAAAAACCTCTGAACTTGATAGATTAATTTCTTGCGCCAGTTGTATCTAAGATTTCAATGTTCTCTTACCCATTGTAATAAATCTTGAGTGACACCACTAGTGATGGAGTGTCCATCAGTTGGGTCTTTGACCGGACCTACGCAATTCCTTTGTTAAAAATGTGTTATATCATTCCTGAGAAAACTAATGAAGATTACCAACTCCACCCAAAAATGCTGAAAGTTTCGCAGCCAGACGACGACGTGCCGCAACAACCATATAAGATTGCCGATTTGTTCCATAGTATCAAGAAGATTTAAAATCAAGGAGAACATAATTAAATAGGCACCTTGGGTTATTGCCATTGACCAAAACCAGACCATCGCTGACATAAGACTAATAGTAACTGTCCCCTTTCTTATATTCTTTTGATCGGAAGGTGATGTCATCTTTGTGAGTAACGCAAATGACAGAGGTAACTTTAGTACATATATCTGAATAGTGCCATGTAAATTCCAAACAACTTCCTCTGCGACACGCGTCGCATATGTAGCATCAGAGCTTCAGCGTGTAGGACGAATTAGGCTCCAACTATGTGGGCAATCACTTATTATAAAACAGATTTTATAATTACCTAATGGTACTTCTCAAAGTGTTTGCAACTTGGTACTTGCACTTGGGACAAAATACTCACAATCACGGATTAGATATGCAGCTACCTTTTACGGTAGTCTACAAATTTCTTGTAATCAAAAATCAGTCTTGCAAATTCCCTATTTATATCTGAAATACTTAATTTGTTTCTACCATGTTTGTTACTAAGATTCCATGAAAAACAACAGACGTACAAGTTGTGTGGTCTGTCCTACGATGAGAGGAACATATGGTTGGTTATTTATCCCAGTTTGTCGTTATGTACCTGAAGGAATGTCCGTTTTGATATCAATATGATATAGTTATAGCAACGTGGTGACAACGGTCACCAATCAGATGTGACACGTGCTGTCTTGTAGGATCCACACCTAACATTGAGTTGAAATGATTTTTTGATTAGATTGTTCCATATACTGAGACCTCCACTTGCCTCATCATTGTTTCACAGTCCAATATCACCATATCAGTTGTTGTTGTTAGCAAGTTCACTAACACAATATATGGTTCTTCGTTCACTTAGTATAAGAAGGACTTAAGACTTATAAAGGTTTCGCTCTGTATCACGTGTGTATGTCATTAGTCTTGTGTGGAACGAGTAGAAATCTAGGAGCTAGACAACGGCTAACTTTAGGACTGAGTGAATAAACATGACTCATATCTCAGACACACAGAATTGTGATAAACCGCACAGTAAGTCGTCGCAGTTGCGAGGTACTACAGGAATCTTGGACTTCCAATTGCCTCGCATGTCCTGTGAAGTTTTGACCAACTGCATTACAGCTCTACTTGCCAGTTCTTCGCTCTGTGATACTTTTATATCCCCGGTCAGTGTACACAAGAGCCTCCTCACAATAGAGTGTTATCCCAGGTTACAGAATATCTTCAGGTAATTTTCCCTTTGACTTATAAGTTGGGGATTTAGGAGGAGTTCTCCAAGCCAGTAGGACATTCTACCCGCACTTATGTCCAATACTGATGCGTGATATAGTAATTGATCGGTCTTACTGTACCTTTGGTGAAGAAAACGGCACATATAGAGATCAAATCGAGTTCTTTCTATTACATCGTGTGGTAAATGCAACAGCATACTGCATGTTTAGTGTTAAGTATTACCACAATTAATTGAAGAGACTGGACACATTACTCTCAGCTGTTTTTGTATGAGAGTATATCACAACTTATTTGCCTCAGTTTTGACTTTGGGAATGATCTCTGAGGTGAGGTGATTAGCAAAACCTTGCCTGCAATGCATGGTATTATTGATGGGAGGTAGGAATCACTCCCATGATCTTTATTTCAATCTTTGATCACTGTATGTCCTTAGCTAAGTGTCTCTTATAGGAGTGAGTTGCGGACAACACAGAAATTGAGTGAATCCATAGGGAACAGAGGCAACGAGCAGTGTGCAAATGTGAAAAGCAGGGAACCACTTTATCTATATATCACGCTCATTCTTGGAAGTATAACTGGTAAACTTTGGATAAGTCGTAACCGTCTCCGCAGCAGAGGACCTACGAAAACCGATTCATTTTGTCCGGGGGTATATCATTAAAGTGGCAGGTGACAGAGTTCAGGTTAGCATTGAATGTATTTTGCAGGATGATTGAGGAAACTTTCAAGAATCGAACTCTGATTTCAGGTTTTGATTGAGTTCCCGCAATCCTCTATAAGTAATTATATCGCATCTGTTTCTTTTGTAATCACAGTACCAGGTCGATATAGTAAAATCAGTGTTGGTGATAAATCTTGTGAATCTACAGAGCAAATGGAGTTCATATGTAACATCAAATATTTGTTATGTCTAGAGCACTTACTTCAATCAATTAATGGAATGAGGTTATTGTCTTTCTGTGCCGGTATAGTTGTAGCAACATCTTCCTAGCAGATATTTCTTCTATTTCATCAAGAGAGGAACTATGGATTTCAAACACACAAAGGGTACCAAGATGATCCTCGAATCTTTCACAGGTCTATACTTGTCATCAGTCTCGATCTAAATGTGGAGCTTGTTTTTTTGAAAACTGTGGAATTTTCTGATATTCCTGCTGCCACTAGATCCGTGTTTAGTTTGATCATGAGATTCCAGAAGACTAGACATGTTTCAGACATCAAAGACTTGGGTGAAATCCCACTATTGTTCACAGCATCTGTGGTTTCACACTCAATTAATTCTTGTTGTTGCATCAGTACTTCACATGAGGTTGATGATGATTCTACCTAAATCTTTTTGAATTGAAAGGTGACCAGCCACAGTGGCAGTTGGTGTGGAATTGCGATCTATGTGACTACCTAGCACAATCCCTCTACAGAAGTTGGCTCAATGACATGTTGTTGAACAATGAATTCTTGTGCTCTGGCAGACTTTCTTGTATTTCCGGAACATAACTTGACAAGCGTTCACATCGTTGTGCTCCTTTCAAATGGATCTACGTGTTTTGCCAATTACGTTAACTTCCTCTGTAGTGCATGAAAAAAGAAACCTTGTCACAATGGTTAAATGCAACTTTCCTGTACTTTTTAGGTGGTAGTGCAGAATCTCGTAAAGATGTCAAAGTATGTTTCAGGTGAATATATACTAAATTATAAAAACAGCATTACTGCTGACATAAAGTGAAACAAACATTTTCATGCATTTAATACTTTGTAAAATATAGGGTAAGGTATTCATGTACAGTGTAGACTACTTACTATGCATATTAGCACTATTCAATGTACAAATATGCGAGAAGGGTAACATCGGTGTCGATGGCATAAATGTTAAATCATAATGTAAGCGTAAAGAGAAACGATAAGTAGATTCCAAATTCGTATAAGCCTAAAATAGAGATAACACATATATAAACAAGATGTTGGACAATCCACTGGACCTAATTCTGGAACACACCAGAAGGTGGGATCTGAGGTAGCCTATTGAGTGAATAAGTTCATCCCCTTGTTGACTTCGGTCACATACTCCGCGACCTGCAGCCATAGATCATATGATCATGGGATAAGACAGAACAAGTCCGTAGTCGAAACTCAGATGTGTGCACAAACGGGCTTTACGGAAAAGAACATATACCAAAATCGAGAAGTGTAGGGGCACACGGACCTCTGACAAAGCGAAGGTACAGATTCAGGTAGGCCCAGGAGGAGGTACGACATGGAGCTCGGTGTTGACCCGTCACACCCCCGTGAGCCCTGTAGTCAAAAACTAAGCTCAAGCCGTGGATTAACGCCTACTAAAATCTAGTAGGGAGAAATGACAAGATCTATGACATCAAAAATGAATCGAATTCTTTTAATATGGTCTCCCGTCTTTTACAACCTTCAAATTAATTGTTATAACTTGTTAAAATTAAACAGTAATGTTTTGTAATGTGTCTCTTTACCCGGTGCTCATTTCCTGTTTTAATGATGGCGGCAAGTCTTGCGCACTTTAAGTAACCAGAATATATGGCTGTTGAAGATGGTGCCTGCGGTGATGTGTAGAAATAGAAGCAGATATAACACTCTGATAAATATACAGCTAATTCAGGGCTAGGAACTACGCCAATTTGTACAGATAATTGGATAATTATGCTCTTTGTCAACAAAGCTGTATATCATATTAAAAGGAACTGATTCCACGATTTAATGAGTCAAAAGAGTATTTTTACGTATTTAATGAGTGTTGACATTGTAAGACATATCCCATTTAAAGTCTACATTAAAATTTTGGACCTTTTTAAAGAATGCAAAGGATTCGAGCGATGAGATGTTGTTAGCCGGTACTCTTACTGTAAACAAAGACTCGTCTTTTGTAAATCACTAGATCAACGCTAACAGGTTTGGGATGTGTACATGCAACTATTGCGTGGCATGTTCCGGCAGTTCAGAGTGTTCACAGGAAAACGACCAACAAGTAGTGTAAACATGAACAATTTTCACATGCACATTTACAGAGTTGTGTAGTTTTGACACGGAATATACGAGTAGGCTAAATGATATAGTTAATTTTGCAGAGTATCCGCACTCCAGAATATCCGCACGAAGTAAACCCGCCAAACCCAAACTGTTAGCGGTGTGTAACAGGGTTGATTATTTCAATACAAAATAGGATTTGCTTAATTTTTGTAATTTTATGCACATTTTATGCGGCAGCGGTTTCTAGCACCATTTGTAACTTCTAAACGAAACTACAGACAAGATAAAATTAGATCATTATCAAAAGTGAGACAGAAAATGTTTAGAGAAAAGTCGTTAGTTTCGCAGTACCTCCGTGGAGGTTTTAAAAAATAGGGGGGGGGGGGGGGAGTTTGCGATGGGGTTATACTGTATGTGGGGATTATATTTTCCTCTCTGTTCGTCGTAGGTCCTAAAATAGGTGTGTGTTGTTGTTGTCTGTATGTATGTCTGTTCGTTGTTTCTTGTTGTTTGATTGTTGTAGTTTTTGTTGGTTCAGTTTGTATTGTTGTTTGTTGTTGTTGTTGTTGTTGTTGTTTTTGGGGTTGGGGGGTTGGGGGGGGTTATACCCCCGCAAACAAAGTTTGGGGCGGGGTAAATAGGAATCACTCTGTCTTTTCCGTCCGTCTGTCTGTGCAGATTCGTGTCCGGGCCATAATTGCTTTGTTCTTTGAGATATGCATACCATATTTGACACATGGGTGTATCACTAGGAGACGATGTGTCGCGTACATTCATTACCTCTGTATGACCTCTGATCTCGGGGTCAAAATTATACGTTTTTCAACATGAATTCGTGTCCAGGCCATAACTTCTTTGTTCTTTGCCATGGGTATTCTATATTTGGCACATGGATGCATCACCATGAGACGATGTGGCATGTACTCTGTTTGTCTGTCTGTCCATCTGTTTGTGCAGATTCGTGTCCAGGCCATAACTTTTTTGTTCTTTGACATAGGCATACCATATCTAGCATATGGGTGTGTTAATATGAGAAGATGTGTCGCATACATTCGTGACCTACATGTATATATGACCTTGACCTTTGACCAAAGGTATAATTTTCTAACTTTTATTATATTTGGCATGTGGGTGTTTCACCATGAGAGGATGTATCACCATGGGAGGATGTGTCACGTACATTCATGACCTCTGTATAACCTTGATCTTGATCTCAAGGTCAAACTTACTGGAATTTTAACATGGAATTCTGTCCGAGCCATGTCTTCTTTGTTCAAGCTTTAGTTACTCAAGTGAGCATAAAAATATGTGGGTGGCAGGTGGTTTCCTTTGGGAGTTTTACTCAGTATTTCTAGTTTGTTTTACTTGGTTATTTTAGCCCACCTTAGCTTTTCTGATCACCTGTTGTCTGTCATCTGTCTGTTAACTTTTCACATGTTCTACTTCTCCAGACCACTGGGCCAAATTCCACCAAACTTGGTAAAAGTGCCTTGGGTAAAAGGGAATTCAAGTGTTTCAAATGAAGACCAGGCTCCATCAAAGGGGAGATAATCCGAAAGTGCAAAAATAGGGTTGCTCATTTATTAATCTTCTCAGACCACTGGCGCTAGGGAAAAGCCAAAATTTACATATGAAACCCGTTCCTGATAGTAGTGGATGATTCAAAGTTTGTGTCAAATCATTGACAATAGGGGATCAAGTTATAAATTATATAGGGAAATTTTTGAAAATCGATCTACTCAAGAACCATTGAACCAGAGGAGTGGAGCTTCCTGATATGGAGTACATTTATGTTTGTTCAGATAATGCCCTCCGGGGGTAGAGTAGGGCCACAATAGAGGGTTAAAGTTCTACATGCTGATATAAAGGGAAATCTCCAGAACTACTGGGCCAATTTCAGTCAAATTTGGTACGAATAATTCTTGCGTAAAGCGTTTTCAAGTTTGTTCAAATGAAGGACAATGCAGAAATTGGATTAGGGTAACTTAAAAATCCCTTAAATCATGGAGATCCCTTGGTCCCATTTGGACTCCATCCCATTCTTAGTCCCCTCTTTCAACGGATTGGTCTCCCCTTTCGACAAATCTTGGATCTGCCACTGATATGTTAAGCTTTATTTTTCCATCAATTTACAAATCATTTTTCATCAACTTCTCCGAAAAGTGAATACGGTTGGAATGATAAATAAATGTCAATTTCTTTCACAAAGTGAATTCCTTTTAAATTTAATACGGGCATACTGTACATTGTATATAGTCCTTGATACACAAACAGATTTATTATAATCATATTAAACACTAAAGTCTTGCAGTGATTTTAATTCCCCAGCAGCTCTTTGTGTTTATGTTCTTTTGTCTTTCCCACAGGCCGGGCTGTTCTTTGACAAACGCCTTCGAAACAATACTGCTTTTGGTTCGGGCACGAAGTACAATCCCCTCAGTGACCCCCTGGACGAGAATTCCGCCCCTCAGACCGTTAACCGGTAAAGTTTTCATCAAAACCGAAAGACATGTACATGGCAAGTGCCCGATAGCAGTTGAATTTGCATTTAATCAAAGTACTGAAAGTATTGGAAAACGTTTAGCGATTTACTTGGATTGATTGTATGTTTATTAACGTCCGCCATTCGAAGAACTTTTTTAATTTCAATAGAGAGACGTCACCAATGCCAGCGTAAGGTGGCGAAAAAGCCGTATGCTCGGCACTTATGCCTTTGAACAGGAGGGATCTTTAACGTGTCACACTGCTGTGAAACGGGACCTCGGTTTTTCCGGTCTCATCAAAGGACCGTCATGCATTAGTTACATTTAGATTATTGTAATAAAAAAAAAAAAATAAATAAATAAATAATAACAACAAAATACAATTTTTTAAAGTTCAATTTTTAGCCTACAAGGTGAAAATCACCAACGCAAAAGCTAAACGCGTATATGAAGTTAGTAAGTAATGATCTTTTAATGAAATGTTGACTATGCTCACTTGTTTCAGCTTACACAAAAACGAAAGATTGCAAGATGCGTTTTGATGCTTCCAATATCCATATTACAAAATACTTCGTATGTATATTTTCAAATTATCCCATAATATCGCTTTTCACATCTAGCATAATTATCAAACAAGCATTTTTCTACTCCACAGACCTAAAAAGTGAAGCGTCGCTTTGAATTTTACGCGCGAACTTTTTCCATGAGCTCTAAAGGGTTAGGAATTTTCTGTGATGCCGACCAGTGTGCGCTGATTGTACATGAATGATTATCGATAATTGATAGAAGTCATACAGGATGATTAGAGTTTGGGTGTACGTGATGATTGATATGTAACTAGAGTGTAAAAGTTCAATAAAGCACTATAATAAGGAATAATAATTTTACTCTATTAAAGGATTGTCGTTGCTGAATTTTCAGATTCTCTGACAGCTTATTTCCTGGCTGCTGTGAAGAGGTACAGCAGACGTAACTATTATATTATCTGTAAAAAAAAAAAAAAAAACAAAAAAAAAAAAAAAAAGGTCTACATGCAGTGTGCGGATCCAGGAGTGTCAAAGGAGAGGAGGGGGAGGGGGTCGTTGAACAAAAGGCCAATAAGCTTAAAGTCTGGGATGAAGCCATAGTGGGGGCCCGGGTCAAATCCCATCGGAAGCTCTCGAGTTTTAGAGCTCTGAAAGTTATTTTTAGAAGTTAATTCAGCTATCTATCATACACAATAATTAGTTTGGTCACCAAAAAAAAAAGGGGGGTGCCCCCCCCCTCTTAATCCGCCACACGCACTGAGCGCTTTTTGATTCAAGATACAGAATATTTTCTTGAACTATATGTTAACATATAACATTCAGTGCGGAAGGGGTCGTGTTTCTACCAGCTGTAGAGCTTTTAGTCTTCTTAAATAGCTGAGTTCTATTCTACACAGGAGTTCCGATGGTCCTGAGTGCTTGGTTACCGACAGTGTGTTTATGGGAGAGAGTAAAAACCTAGGCGAGCCCTCGGTGATCAGAGGGAAAGGCATAGTCAAGACCTACCCCCGGGCCGTGCCGCTCAAAATGGCGTATGAATATTTAGTAGTTTCTGTTACTTTATACCATCATTTAATAAACGTAAACCTGTATCACCTTTGCTGAAAATGTGTTAAGAGTATTGCAATCGATGATGGTTTAAAATTATAATGCTTATAAATACAATATTTGTCTACTCGTAATTTGACTTTAAAATGTCAGACGACGAGTTAAATTTCTCAGTGTATACTTGTGTATGGGCATGTACAAATCTGCATGAAAATTAACAGGAACCAGCCCCGACAAGGCTTTGTGTTCTATGACCGGGCAGTCAGTGTGGAGGATTCCTGGTTTGGTAATTACGTCAGTACAGACGACTACAGCGCAGGCGCCATCGGTTTCCAAAGGAACAACAAGCATCGAACTGCTCATGGCGCCTTCACCAAAGGCCTTCTGTGGGGATTCAACGACGTAAGGAAATCATCAGTTTATTTTTTATTTACAATAAGATTACATACAAAATAAAAAAAAAAGATCACAACTCTAGGAATACAGTAAATATAGCATCAAAGCGTCACAAGAAAACCGTATGATTGATTCTTATGTTATTATTTTGCGTCGTTATAGAGCGTCACATGTTCCACCGATTCCACTTGATTTCTTGGGCGTTTCATAAAAGCCTATGATAGGGGATCTCTACAATGTCATAATGGCTGACATCCTATCGAAATATGGATGAAAATATCACTATCAGGGTTATATATCAATCATTTCAAATTTAAATGCCTAGTCGACTAGCTCAGTAAGTTAGCACGCTGCCTTCTGAACTGCAGATCGAAGGTTCGATTTCAGCAGGGGTTTTAAAAAATTTTCAAATTGCTCTCTACTAAAACTGCATTTTTTGACGAAATTGAGTGAATTTGAAACTTTTTCTTTTCAAATTATTGCTTAACATATCCTCTATTTTTCATCCACGTCAAATTTCTCTGGTGTAGCCCGGAAGGTGTAGTATTCCACCTTAATTTTGAAGCTTTAATTTCCAATGGTTTAGGCTTCCCAAGGAAATAGAGTGTTTGACGGTAACGCAACCGACTTGG
>CAJDSM010049638.1:13532-26455 GCA_903981925.1 Ostrea lurida | reverse complement strand
ATTGGTTTACGTAATGTATGGAAAGACAGTACATGTATATACCGGAATTATGGCAATAGCAAGGTTTACACTTAAAAATGCAGATTATTTTATGGAATCCAAGAGGCAATTCGATGTGATTACGTACAAAAATAAGACAATATACTAAAAAAAGATCTATGCTTTGCAAAATTATGTGTATTCATTTGCGTTATTGCGTAAAGGGCGCTACGCCACTGACAACTGACTTTCAAATTTTTGCTGACCACTAGAAATAACTTGATTAAGCATTTTACATCAAAATTGGCAATCTAAAATTTGAACATTTTTAGTTCAAAACGTGTCCATATGTCCCTTAAAGTTTGGGTCAACATCTAGAAAATCTGCTAATTTATAAATACATGTGTAAATCAAATGTGGATATTAGGGAAATCAATGTAGATTACACATACAGCAGAGGAATTACCGGCATAGGAGTTATTGCCCTTAACGACATTTTTTCATTATAAATGATATTGACTTTCTATGGAAAATATAAAACAAAAAAAATTCAGTATCAATAGTTTAGCAAAATTTTTATTACATTCAGTGAAAAAATCCCTCAAGTCTCAAAGTTATATTTGCAAAGTTTAACGTAAATAAAGATTTTTGCACAAACCCTATGACGTCACATGGGAATGGATCAACCTTAAAAAAAAAACCAACTAAATTTTGTCAGTGAAATACACTGTACGTACATGTACATACAAAATTATGTACATAATAATCATTAATACAAAATAATAAAAAAAAAAAAAAAAAAAAAGAAAGAAAAGAAAAAGTATAGTACGCGGAAAACACACATTTTTTTCAGTTCTAGCCCCTGTCAGTGGCGTAGCCTATCATATAAAGCACGGATAGCATGTGACCTTCCACATGTCATGACATTGTTGCGCTTAAAAGAAGAAAATAATTTTAAAGTCAACTAGAATTTAGATTTTAAATAACTATATTATAAATGCTGATGATTTCATCATGTTTATCAAATTCTATTTAAATTTGCAAAGGTACATGGCGGTAAGTACGGACATCGTATCCCGTCCCTTCATTTTTGATCCCTCCACATTTTTTAAAAACTATGAGTTGGCCCCCGAGAGTTAAGAAAAAAGTTTATCTCTGCCCACATTTATTTAAAAGTGCAAGCGAATTTAGTTAAGCCACCGGGTACACAGTTTGATAATCACATTTTCAGTGCCCTCTTATATGCTGCAAACTAGACTTCGTACATGTGTAAGCCATTTAAAAAAATCTAGGATTATCAAGATTTTACTTTCAAAATGTAATAGATGGATTACTATAGTAATTTAGATTAATGAAAAACTAAACAAAACAGCGCCTGCATACTCTTGTTTTCGTACCGAATGTCTGGATTCGTCGTCGTATGCCTTTCTTTCGTTCTCCAATCACCCCCTCCCCCCCCCCCCCCCCCCCCCCCCCGTTAGCCTTCCGCCCTGCCAGTCTCAAAAGTTCCGCGCTCTGAGGACATCTCGTCCATCATTTGATCCCGCTCATTATCTAGCTGAGCATTCATCCGCTTTCTTTTTCTATCTTACGGAGGCCGAAACGTTGCTTCTAAAAACAGCTATGACAACCACTGTAGCGTGATTGTGACGTCTGCCCTATAAAAAACGTTCTTTATGACGTCATAACGCCTATCATGAGACTACGTGTCCAACTGCCCGTATGTTAACGTCATCACAATCGTGACTATCCGGCTATTTCCGTTAACCGCCAAATACCGTTACGCCGAAAAGGACGAGAGTGCATCCCGAGAGCGAAACGGCACATAGGGTCATGCACCACATGCGGGTTGCGCGATTGAAGCGAATAAAAAGAACAAACAAGTTGAAGTAAACTTAAGATTTTTTTCTTTTTTTTTTTTATATGTCTTTGACGCTGTTAGTTAAAAAAAATAATTTCACAAACGAGCAATCACTAAAGCACCCTCGGTTGTTAAAGTTCTTCGTTTTCTCAAACACTCCTCACTTTTTCGGCAACGCGTAACTGGAGTTTTACAAACCAAACTGAAGCGTTTTTCAATTTGCTGACACGAAAACGCTGTATCAAAGTGGCCCTTTAGAGAGTTTTCTCCTCCAGTATTACATTCAAAATAGTTATGAAAGTTATAGCATAGCAATTTGCTGTCGTTGCCGTTACCTTGCCTAAGTCTAATTTATGCGACTAATTAAGACAATTATGCTTACAAACTCGACCGATGCCGCGTTCGAGGTGGCGGCTATGCCGCCCACGGTGTGACGGCATTGTTAAGAAATAGGCGATTAAATGCTATTCGAGACAAAATAAGACCTAATGTTACTTGAATTGTGATGGTTGCGATGTTATACGATCTGAATTTAAACAAAGCGTATGCGCTAATTTTTACATATATGCTTAAGCACTATGCACCAGCAAAGAATATCACGACCGTAATTTTAGTGATACCACTTTTCACTTTAATGCATACTTAACTTAACTTTTTTCTCGTTGAGTTGCACTAGTCTCCCTTCCTTCAGTGTTACGTAGCTGCATAGGCGGATTTTTAGAGGGGGCAGCGTGCCCCCCCCTCCCTTTTTTGACCAAAAATATCATTATGCCCATAGATTATAGCTAAATAAACCCCTAAAATGATTTTTAAAAGCACAAACAACCAAAAACCCAAGAGCATTCCTGGGGAGCCTGGCCCCTTAGCGGGCCTCAACTTAGCCCGAATTTGATCCTGGGCCATCTAGCCGTTGATGTATAGCAGCGCCCCCCTATTTCAATGGAACACCCCCCCCCTCCCACTTCCGACAAATCCTATGATCCGCCACTGCCACTGTGCCCACAATGTCTACATTGCCATTACCTCATTAATAAAAATTACATTTGCTACTTTTTTGTACGCTCCATAATTAAAAAATAAGAATGTAACACACTGATTTATGGATGCGAGGCCATAAAGTGGCCGTTTGTAACCCTAAGTAATCTGCCATACATTAGTCAACACTTTGAGGAAATGTGCAAGAGCGCTGCAAGAACATGCCCACTTTTAAATTTATGAAAGATGAGAGAGAGAAGAGGAAGGAGAGAGAGAGAGAGAGAGAGAGAGAGAGAGATGAGGAGAGAGGAAACGGAGGAGAGAGACGGGAGAGAGAGAGATGAGGAGTGAGAGATGATGAGAGAGAGAATCAGATAGAGAGAGAGAGAGAGAGAGAGAGGATAGAGAGAGAGAGAGATGTGAGAGAGAGAGACGAGACGGACAGAAGGGAGAAAGGAGAGGAGAGAGAGAAGAGAGAGAGAGAGAAGAGGAGGAAGAGAGAAGAGAAGAAGAGAAGAGAGGAGAAGAGAGAGAGAGAGAGAGAGAGAGAAGAATCAGATCACTAAAGTATAGTTAAATATATCAAGACCGTACAACAGTTACATGTCCCAAAAAAAGACGACCAGATTTATTTCTCTCGACCAGAATGCGACAATCTTGAAAAACAAACAAATCGCCACCAAAAATTTAGAAATATATACTCTTCACGTTAAACAAACCTGAGACAAGAACAATTCAATTCCATCATGTACATTTCTTTGTCTTCGTTTAGCGTCTCACTGACTCCTTTCCGTTACTATTTTCACCGGACTATGATCCACCTGATGACCCAGCTTAGCAATAAAATAGTCTATCGAGGGTACATCGCTAGTATATAAATGCCTAATTTTATGTCACAAAGGCGAATGCTACGCACATTTAGTCGGTATATTCATGTTTGTCATTCAGCAAGTGCTCTGTGGTCATTGCGAGTTGCAAACTCTTAGTCAGTTATCAGAATATAGAACATGACGACAAATGCTAGTATGATTATATAAACAATTTTAAGATACTAGATTTTCGAGTGGTTTTGTTGTTAAAAGATAGCAGAATCTCTATTTCACTCGTGAGACAGGATTCTCACTATTTTCACTCGTGCCTGCGCACTCGTGAAAATATCAAAAAAATACCTGTCTCACTCGTGAAATAAATTCTCTATCCAAGCAAAACATTGATGCATCAATACACATGAAGTAATCGTGTAATTATGATTATGTACAATATGGAATTTTTAATCTGGGGTTTTCTCTGATGTTCAAATCACCTAATGGACTTTTGCAAAAGTGTTTTGTTCGCCTTTCAATGTTTTAACTCTTTTCCGTCGAAATCATTTATGCAAACTTAACAAAAATGGTCCAAAGGTGGTCCTCTTTCACCCTGTTTTTCGAATACCTACAAGTACATGTAGTCGGTTATTCAAGATGGACACGATAACCGTACATAGTTTAACATAATTTGCATTCTAAAGCGAAAATGTTTACACCATACTAGTCTGGTCACACGTCTAGAGCTGTGGTACAGGCGGATCGCTCAGCTGATGTTATGTTCCTGCAAATCTGTTGCGAACATTTCTTGGGTGACCGGAAATTGCTA
The DNA here is from genome assembly GCA_903981925.1 of Ostrea lurida. NCBI lineage: Eukaryota > Metazoa > Mollusca > Bivalvia > Ostreida > Ostreidae > Ostrea > Ostrea lurida. The sequence continues at coordinate 22,008 of CAJDSM010049638.1, read as the reverse complement.
CTGTTCTACGGGAAAATTAATCAAATATCTTTTCTTCTGAAACCACTAAAAGCCAAATATATCCAAACCAGGCAACTCAGCAATTTTTGGTTATTGGCCATGTAAACACGGTATGAAAATGTCGATGTTTTGGTACCAATGAAAATGGTTCGAGCTAGATGGGTGTTCGAGTCTGAGTGAAGGGACAATTAAAAAGGTTCGAGACATCCATGGTGTTCAAGCCATCGAAGTTCCACCGTATTTCTGCTTTGAATAATCAAGAGTAAACACTCGAAAACTGGACGACTCTGTTTTGTCTGAATAAATTAACTCCCATCCCTCGGCAACGTCCGAGGGGGGGGGGGGATACGCCAAACACAACGATTCCTATCAAATACGATGACCATCCTATATTCCAAAGGTCGATAGTCCAGCGACTCTCTAGTTCAAAGGTCCGATAGTTCGACATTTCACGTCATTGACCAGTGACTTAGATAAACTGTAATTGAAATTCTTTCCTATGAAATATAATCATTAAAAATTAATTTACCTTGTCAGATGCGTAAGCGATATATGTAACGATGCATCATAAACTCGGTCAAAAAAATGTATATAGATTCGGAGAAATATGTGTTAAAAAAGTGGCTACGCCCGTACGTGATTTAAGAAATTACAGTTATAATTTTTTCGGCTGATCCAGGTATCACCGAATTTTGGACGGTAAAACTGCATCAACAAAAATTGTTGTCCTGGACCAAAGGGTGTGTCATGACCTTGAGACAAGGTTATTGGTCAACGGTCACAATGGTTTTAACATTATCGGCCACAACGTTTTCATGGATTTCACAGAATTGTTGGTCTGGACCCATGGAAGTGTTATGACCTTGAGTCAAGGTCACAATGCACATAGTGGTTGTAACCTTAACCGGGCCATAACTATGGATTGGAATAATATTTTCACGGATTGTTGGCCTGGACCCAGGGAAATGTCAATACCTTCAGCCAAGGTCACAATGCACATAGTGGTTGCAACCTTAACCGGGCCATAACTTTTTACCGGGTTTATGGATTCGCCTGAACCCAAAGGAATGTCATCAACTTCAGCCAAGGTAAAAATGCACATAGTGGTTTTAACATGGTCTCTGCCATAATGCTTCCGAGTGCGTGGCTTGGAATACTTCACAGACTTGTTAGCCTGGACCTAAGGATGTCATGACTTTGAGACAATATTATTGGTCAAAGGTCAAGGTGACAATGCACATTTGGTTTCAACATTCATCCAGGCCGCAACTTTTCACCAAGTTTATGGATCAAATGGAAAAAATGTCATGACCTTGAGCCAAGGCCACTGTTCAAAATGCACATGGTACTTTTAACCTTATCTGGGCCATGACGTTTCACCGAGTGCATGGATTGAAATATTTCACAGAATTGTTGATCTGGACCCAAGGATGTGCCATGATCTTGAGCCAAGGTCACAATGAATATCTAAGGATTTAATTTTTCAGCAAGTGCATGGACTGGAATATTTCACAGAAGTGTCATGACCTTCAGCCAAGGTCAAAATGCACATAGAGGTTTTCACATTGTCAAAGCCATAACTTTTCATTGAGCCAAGGTCGCTGGTCAAAATGCAGTGATTTTACCATTGTCCGGGTCACGATGGGTGTATAATTTAAATTGACATTGCTTGTTTTAAAGACTAGTCCTTTGTCTGATTTTTATAATTAGAGGTATCTTTTGCCCTTTGTAGCTGCTTTCACAATACTTTCTGAATGTTTACCTTCTTGAATTTTCCTATCTTCAGGTTATTTTTACCACTTAAACTTTAAATTGGCTTACCCCATCCTACAAATCAAATTACTATATATGAAAACATAGTTGCCTTGAACTTAAATGAGAGCTAATGAAAAGGCAAAGATATAAACGAACAGGGATAAATCTCAGAAGTCCCAAACAGAATACAAAGACAAGCATTGGGCCACATATACAGGAACCGTGGGCTACAAGTGTGTAAAGGCAAAGATAACGAACAGTGATAAATCTCATAAGTCCCAAACAGAATACAAAACAAACAAGAGTCGGCAAACACAGACAAAAGTGGGATCAGGTGCCTAGGAGAAGCATCTCCTGTTGACTGGTAAAACCCACTTTGAGCCAATTATCTTGAAAAGGTAAATGGAGTATTCCATAGTCAAAGTCAGCATATAAAGAATAGATTAACAATTGCTATTCAAGACACATGTCAGATAACATTTTAACTAATGGCAGGCCATACTGGCAAACTAGATCCTTAAAAAGATCACAAAATTAGCAAAATGGTGGCTTTAAACATGAGTAATGAAAACCCTGCAGTAACTTGTTTGTAAGTAGCCTGCCTTGATTAGGTTGAGGTTCAAAACCTGAAATTTCTCAGAAGTACAAAGGCTGAGACATCAAAAAAACAAGATTAACAAGTTAAAATTAATAATTTTCTTTATCAAGTTCAAATTGACCTATACAATCACTGGACAATAGTTAGAGCATTTGCAAATTCAGAAAACAAAACATTTGGTCATTTGGCAGTAGAGATGGTGAAACATGTTACAAGTATTGAGAAATAAATCGTCAGTCTTCAGGTTTGAAATCATTCATTCTGATTTAACTGTCAAATACTGATTAGAACCATCAAACACGCAAGTAAAGCATGTGTTTGTCACCCTCTTACCATTTCCAACACCCTCAAATCTTGAGATAGGGGCAAGGTACTCTAACGTACTTTGCTTAGAATGGTGAGAAGATATTTGTTTTATTCAAAGATTTGAAATGGCTAATATTCACATGACCACAATTGTTTTATTTCTCAGCGAATGTCATCAATTCAACTTCACAAATGGACACATTGAGCGTTTATGGCGTTTTCCTCGTGTAAACAACCGGGAATACTTTTATCCACTGGATATGGACAGTCAGAGTTTGTGCAATTGGTGATAAACACCACAAGACTTATGACATGAATAACATATCTGTGCGCCAATCTTTTATGAAGACACGTTTGAAGCAATAAGCCAATCAAAATGAAGATAACATATCTGACAACTTGGACAGTCAAATACATCAAAAGAATATATCTATTTTTCATTTTGAGGGGGAAAAAAACCCCAAACTTTCGATGACGTCTGATTGTGGAATGCCTTGACATGTCATGGATTTAGATTTTGAATTTGTTCAGTATACCTAGAATTTACATCAACCATACACATTCAACACTCAAATTTCATCTTCATATTCAACACGAACATTGCATCATATATTAAAAAAATTATCGCTAAATGTATCTAATCTCAACCAACAATATACACTGTATTTTTGGAAACAAGGCAAAGTGTTTTAATATATATCACAACAAAATATGTGATTATATCTCAAAAAACATTAAATTATTGGTAAAACAAATTGTGTGAAAACACCAATACCAAATTAAAAAAAAAAACCCAGCAAAGACGAGATGACTGTTCGCCACAAGTATGCCCAAAGCCTGTACTCTTCATAAAGGCCTTACACACATTGAGTGTTTGTCCATATGTAGGCGTTATGTGATTGTGCGTTTCCACTTCACATTGTGTGAGTGATTGTCCATATGTAGGCGTTATGTGCTTTCCACTCACATTGTGTGAGTGTTTGTCCATATGTAGGCGTTATGTGCGTTCCACTCACATTGTGTGAGTGTTTGTCCATATGTAGGCATTATGTGCGTTCCACTCATATGTATGTTGTGGCCAATCAGAACCAGTGTGCTTTTACATTTGTATTTACTTTGATCTAGGCCAATCAAAGCAGTGTGCTTTTACATTTGATTTACTTTATCTAGGCCAATCAGAAGCCAGTGTGCTTTTACATTTGTATTTACTTTGATCTAGGCCAATCAGACCAGTGCTTTGTAATTTGTATTTACTTGGATCTAGGCCAATCAGAAGCCAGTGTGCTTTTACATTTGTATTTACTTTGATCTAGGCCAATCAGAAGCCAGTGTGCTTTTACATTTGTATTTATTGAACTAGGCCAATCAAAAGCCAGTGTGCTTTTACATTTGTATTTACTTGGAACTAGGCCAATCAGAAGCCAGTGTGCTTTTACATTTGTATTTACTTTGATCTAGGCCAATCAGAAGCCAGTGGCTTTTTACATTTGTATTTACTTGGAATCTAGGCCAATCAAGAGCCAGTGTGCTTTTACAATTTGTATTTACTTTGATCTAGGCCAATCAGAAGCCAGTGTGCTTTTACATGTATTTACTTGGAACTAATTCTGCACAATGTTTACAACACACAATCAACAAACGGGCCTGATGCTTATGAAAACAACCAAAATAATTTGTCTGTCAAGTTTTGGTAAACTGGATATAAAATTGGAAATAAATTTCATATCAATATCTTGTAGCTAAGTGGAGAATTATAATATTTTTAGGGGGTGGGGATTGAGTCAAACTCATTAATAAAAATTTCCTAAGGGAAGACAATCTTTCATACATACACTTCACATGCACATCAACACACATGGTAATTCATCTCAAAAATAAAATTTGATTGGATAACAATAATATCAATCACATAAATAAATGGACTTGCATCAGCTCAAATATATCATTCTGGTATATACATACAAAATTCTGAAGGCAAGTCAATTCTGTCCAATCACAGTCCATCAATTCAATGACTAACAAATTAAATGGAATATTTTGTGATCCAATGAACTCAGAGAGATCACGAGACACTGCTATCATGGGTCAATACATGTCACGGTTCACCAGACACTGCTATTCATGGGTCCAATACATGTCACGGTTCACCAGACGCTGCTATCATAGGTCAATACATGTCACAGTTCCAGACAAAGCTTTTGGCATCGATGCGAAATTTTCCCTTGGTTTGAACAGATTCCTAAAATGGAAAATAATACATGAGGATTCAATATCACATCTTCAAGACAATTCACTATTGAAACAAAACTCTAAATTTCCAACCACCTGACTCTGCTTAACAGCATGACTAATCATTGGACCAAGTCCAAATTACATAAAAGACAAAGGCTTTCATACCCACTTAAGTTTTACAAATAACTATTGTTTCACAATAGACAACAGTAAATTTTCTACAGAACATAAATGGTAATAGACTTTAGTGACAGCATGTTTAGCAAAAATTGTAGATCACCCAGGCTTGCTTTGCAAGTGATGCATTTTAAAGCAAGTATTGCATCAAAACAACCATGATGTCATCATAAGACTTCTAAAAATCAGAGAAACACAAAGTCTCGTAAATGAATGAAAAGTCGAGGTCAGAAGTCTGGATTGTCAGCAATATTCTCACAAGACATGTTCAGGAATTAAATTCTTTCAGAACTTTCTAAGTTAATTCAGCTAATAAACGGATATAAAATGGGGATGGAAGACAGACACAAAGGAACACAAAAGCCCCGCCCATACTAGGATATAAAATATCCTATATAAAAACATTTACTTGCCCCGCCCACATACAGGAGGGGACAAAGAATCTTCTACATGGTAAATAAATATTATTAACTACAGTAACTTGATCTGAAGAGTCGGATCACGTCGAGTTGCAGAAGCGCAGATCATTGATCACAAATGAGACGCATGCCTGTAAACGAGAACGTGATCCAACTTTTGAATCCAGTTACTGTAGTAATAAATTTATTATATACCCCCTTACCTATCTATTAAATCACGTTTATAAGAATAAAAGTGTTTACAAAACATCCGTGAAAAATATTTGTTGTGTTACATGCAGTTTTGGTTTTGAATGCAGTCGACATTCTCCACAAAAAACGTTGTGGTTGATGCATTTTTGACGTCATCAGTTTCAGAGAATACCGATACAGAACGGAAAAAGACCAGTGTAGGTGATCCAGGAAAGTCAAGATCACACTCTTGGGAATTTTCAAGTATCAACACTCGGTTTCAATTGATGGTATTATAATAGGGTATGGGTATCGCCAAAAATTTTGTATCGCGATATCCTCAATATTTTTCTTATATCGCAATATTTTAGGACATAAACATATTTTCAACACTCCCTTATGTGGTGTTAGCACAAAAAACGTCAGTTTTGTTTTTATTTTAATTATTTAATGTAAATAGAAAACGTAAGAAACAAATAACGAAAAATATCCAGATCAGATAAAAAATAAAACATGAAATGACTTCACAACTTATGTCAGAAAAAATAAAGATTATGTAAATAATGTTGAGCATTAAACAATAGACATGCATTTGCAAAACTTTTAACCAAATCAGACTTCTGTAAAAACGTAATTTTTTGGAAATTTACATATGTCTAAAAATACTGATTCTTCATCTTGCCCGATATCGCAATTACGTATTGTGTGGACGGATTGTCATGATATTAACCGATATATCGATAAAACCTCACATCCTTAGTTATGTAATAACACTAAAATGTCCCGCCCACATAATGGAGGGACATAAGATCTCTGTATGATAACATTACCCTTTGGTGAAATTTCATCTTTCTTCCTTTAACTTTTGGAGTAGAGGTTCAATGGTTTTTTTTGGATCGTACTTGGGGACTGCAAGCCAGTTATAGCGTGTTCCTCTTTCTTACAAAACCAGAAAAAAATTCAGTACCTTCTGTTCATCTTGAGATCTTTTTACCAAAATAAAGTCATTAATACAAGTATGGTTTAATTTGTAAAATGACGTATATGCTGAACTTTATGGGTTTTAATTATAGTTTTACAATAATCAGAAGTATGATTATTGATATATTGTGGGCATTCATTTTACAAACAAAGTTTATCATTAGGAACATTAATATATTGATATTTGGCAACTATAATAATTGAACCACTGTTTTTAATTCATGTATTAGTTTACAGGGGGTCCCATTTAATCTAATAGCCAATTTTGTCTAGGGGAAAAAATCAGACTAGCCAAATATCTGATTACCTGAAATGCTCAATTTACCATTTTTTATACCTAACACCTCATTTTAAAAAACTTCTGAAGGTGTATTAAGTTTTAACATCACAATTCCTTCGCTCAAATTACAACCAACTTATCTGGTAGTATCAATTTTATTTCAAAGAGCATTATTTAATAGTTACTTCTGTCCATATAAAATTTGTGACCAATGCAGTAGCTTTTGTCTTATGTGCCAGTGCCTATTACACTACAAATTTTTTGGCCTAATATAAAATCACAAATTTTCAACAGTGAGAGATACTTTCGGGTTATTAAACAAACCTTTTTCTCCCTTCACACCTTTTCCAGGAAGATCTTCCATCAACCGTAATAAAAGCACCAGACTGAAGATATGTGGATGAAGTTGCTGTTCAAAAAATGGATGGATAACATGACAATACGGTAAAAAAGTAAAAGAAAACAAGATGTGTTTGTGAAACACGAATAGCCCCCGTATTCCACATGCCAGTGGAAAGGGGCTTGTCATAAGGATTATGCATGTGAAATATGAAAGGTTGATCCCTTACCATTCAAAAGTTACGGCCAATGTTAAACTTTTTTTAAATGTAGGTCAAAATCAAGGTAAAGGTTCAAACCATTTTGGTACCAGATAAAGGACTCGTCCATAAGGATACACTGTGAAATATGAATGCCCTAACTCTTGCATCAAAAGTTATGGCTAATGTTAAAAGTTTTTTTGAAAAAGTAGGTTCTAAGTTCCAAAAATCAAGGTCTGGAGGTCAAAAGTTTTTGTACCATGGAAAGGTCTTGTAATTAAGAACATATTTGTGAAATATCAAAGCCAAGTACTTACATTTCAAGTTATAGCTAAGGTTAAAGTTTTGATAAGTAGGTCAAAACTTCAAGAGTCAAGCGTCAGGAGGTAAAAAATGTTTATTGGTACCCAATGGAAAGGTCTTGTAATAAGAACATACTTGTGAAATAATCAAAAGCCTAGTACTTATCATTCAAAAGTTAATAGCTAAGGCTTAAAAAAAAATTTGGAAAATAGGTCAACTTCAAGGTCAAGGTCAGAGAGGTCAACAATGTTGGAACCACGGAAAGGTCTTGTCATAAGGAACATACATGTGAAAATATTAAAGCCTAGTACTTATCCATTCAAAGTTATAACTAAAGGTAAGGTTTTTGAAAAGTAGGTCAAACTTCAGGTCAAGGTTCAGGAGGTCAAAAATGTTGGTAACCCATGAAAGGTCTTGTTAAGAAAATATATTTGTGAAATATCAAAGCCTAGTTACTTATCATTCAAAAGTTATACTTAAGGTTAATTTTTTTGAAAAGTAGGTCAAAATTCAAGGTTCAAGGTCAGGAGGTCAAAAATGTTGGTACCCATGAAAAGGTCTTGTAATAAGAAACATATTTGTGAAATATCAAAGCCCTAGTACTTATTCATTCAAAAAGTTATACTTAAGGTAATTTTTTTATTGAAAAAGTAGGTTCAAACTTTCAAGGTCAAGGTCAGAAGGTCAACAATGTTGGTACCACGGAAAGGTCATT
>CAJDSM010049635.1:8588-23022 GCA_903981925.1 Ostrea lurida | reverse complement strand
GTCACTCTGGAAAAAAAATTACAAACTTCCATAATCTGTAGAAATAAACGTCGGAATAAATGGGAATCTTTATTCCTTACTCTTTATTCTTATAAGGGGGGGGGGGGGTGGAGGGGAAATTATATAACTGATACCTATCCGAGGATCCCTTGCAAACAGCAACACACCATAAACATCAGCATGAGAGAAACAGGGCGCCATAACACCCACGTACACAGTGCAGGGCATGGACTCCCAGGAAAACACAAGCATACCCGGGATAGCCTCATAGCAGTAGTAACTTCGTTACTTCAGCTAAAAATAAGTATTACGAAATACATGTCTTTAAAATTCTATTCTATTGGTTTATTTTGGTTAAAATGACCCCCCATCCCACCCCTTTCATTTGATCTCGCCGTTCTCCCTTTCTTTCAAACCCTTTCTCCTCCTTTTGACCTGTCTGTCCCCCACATGTATTCCCCCGGCGCTGATGTTGTTGGACCTGAAACCAAAATTGCAGCATTAGAGTATTTGATATGGCAATTCGCAAGATATTTATATATAAATAATTATCAAGAGCTGGTTATGGTATGTTAGATAATTATGTTTATTCAATATGTAGTAATTTCGATAACCACAAAAATTTGTGGTGTTTTACCCAGGTTTTTTCGGGACACGAGGTTCGTGGTCCCATCCTAACCTGTTGTATATGGCAAGGACGCTGATAATATACCACGTGTCATATTCCAGACCGGAAATAGTATAAGAAAAGGTAGTGTTCGAAAACACAACTTCTTGTGGTATGTTGACTTTGGGTATGCGTGGTAATTAATTTGTAACCTAAAATGCCAAAATGGGTATCTTTGTGCAATGTACATACAGTTAAAAATAATGTTAAGATAAGTACATAGTTTTATTGTTAAGATTTAAACAATGCCCATTTTATTCTGACTCATCGCATAACAGCCAGGCTTTTCCACTATATACATGTACATGTACTTTTAATGAACAATATTGCTAGGGTGTTTGATTTTTGCTTCGAAACATTAAAGCTTTAAGGAAAACAATTAATGTCGTTTGTCCTAATGCTGTTTTTTGAATTTAGTTTAGCTTTATTCAGCAGAACAGCATTTATGTATTAAAGATCACTAATATATTGCAAATAACACAATATGCATAGTTCATACCAGTTGTTATCACAGTCATAAAAATCACAATTTTATTATCATATACAATGTGTTATCACAGCTTCGCCAGGACTTTTACATGTATCACAATATTCTACCTAGGATAACCTATTTTAAAAAGTAACACTATTTGGTGGGTTGTTAATGAATGCACAGAAATTCGATCACTACAGGACATGGGATTTAATCTGTCATTTTTATAAGTTCTGCTTTACTACCTAATGTTAGTCCGGCTATCAGGAGGAATACCAAGAAATATCTTGCCTAAGATACACTAACCCAACAATGACGCATTATGGAGATTGCCCGGGCTGGTTCCGTCCACACCACGGATATCTCAGTGTAGGAGATCCAGTCGAATTTACTGTCGGGGGTCCGCCATCAGGTCCTATATAGCACGAAATACTCTAATCAAAACAAGTTACAAATAATGTGTGTGAACTACTTTTCATATCATAACGCACACAAACAAAATGTCATTATCTAATGATGCAAAAATGCAGTTGAAATAGAGTTGTCAGTGCGTTAAATCAAGCCCCAAAATGAAACTCGTGTATTTGTGACTAGCTACTAGTTTTAAGACAGCTGTTGGTTTATCCACATGGTCTTTGATTTATCATCAATGTGTACATGTATAACCATCTTCAAGTTTTGCAGGATACGGTAACATCTGTATCGTTGCACTCGTCTATATGGAGTGCATGGTTAGCGTATATCTCCGCGTATTTGCCTATTCTGTAATACGTGTAATTTTTTCCACTATAACACTTCCGGTATCCACTTGCTGAAATTGCAGAGGAGAGAGAAACAGTCAACCTCGACGGTTAATTCAGATTCTTAACAAATTTGTAAAACAAGCACCTCCAGAATCGGGAGACAATGGATGTTTAATCTTAGTACACAATGTTATACTCTAAGCCATTTCATATAAGAAAAAATAGAGGTGAAATATGCTTGACGGTGACTCAACGTTACAGGTTTTGTCCAAAACTCCTAAACATAAAGCAAACTTGCATGCATTTTGACATGTTAAACTCATGTGGGCAGTACCCATTGACGCCAAAACGTCCGGCGTACACATCAGTCTGACCCAAAAAAATTTAATTTATAAGAACAAAAAATAATTTTCATTCATTATTATATAAGGTATCGGTGTAGTCAGGTGCAATGACATCATCCCATATCTATGTATAGTATTATAAGTCAGAGTAGTAATAAAAACAATATACAGTTCATGCATAACAATAATTTATTGGTATTATTTTGACTTTATTCCGGAAGTTTTTCGCCAATACTTGTATTTGATTGTTGAGTTTCATTATATTAATCATAAAGTTGGTTACCGCACAAATTGTTCAGCAAAAAAAGAATACATTTTGTATGATTATTTTGTTACCGATCTCTACAACTCAACTTCTATTTATATTTCCTTAGCATTTCACCACATGCTTACTTTTATAAGATTAAAATGAAATAAAAGAAGACCAGACAAACCTTATTTTTATATCTGAACTTTCCATTTGAAATTGTACTTGAGAGAGACTCGACAAGTTTATCTTTGCATTCGTGCTTTGGTACGAAAAAATAAACAAATTCCGTAAACTTGTTATTCAAAATCACGAATATTTAGTAAAATAAACATCATTATGTCAGTATATATCCTATACAAAACGGAATTGAAATTGCCTTTTGATCGCTGCCCCTCTCCCCCCAAATGTGATATTTCACTGGTTTATTTAATCAAGTGAAATATAAAGCAAAGATAACGAACAGTTATCAATCTCATAAGTCCAAAATAGAAACAGAGGTGGGATCAGTGCCTAGGAGGAGTAAGCATCCCTGTTGACCGACACACCACGCCGTGAGCCCACAAGTCTTGATCAGGTAAACGGAGCAATCCGTAGTCAAATCAGTGTATGAAAACGGCTCAACAATTGCTATGAAAACACATCAGACAGCATTTGACCCAATGGTAGGTCATACTGGCAAACTAAATGGGGTTAATACGGCCAGAGAATTTCGAAATGCTGCATTTAAAATACTGTTCAAAGAATGAATTAGGAGATCTAACGTTGAATACGTTCTTTGATAAAATAGATTTCACTTAACAGTCCTAAATACCCGCCCTACAATACCGTTGGCAGATTTGAAAGGCACCGAAAGGTCAAGGCCCCATCCCCTATTTGTGACCAAAATTAATTTGCTTTTTTCATCTTACTATGCATGATTTTATAGCTAAAAACCCATAAATGTAACCGAAAAGCCTCAAAACCCAAGAAATTCCGGGGGTTTCGCCCCTGCAGAGTGCGCTTGCAACATGTTGGGGCCTTACAGGCTCCCCCAGAACCCAACTTTCTATGTAATAGGTACTTCACTGTGCGTACATTCGACACTGTCACAAGAGCATGGCCACTGTAATGCAATGAGCAAAGGGACCTTGGGGGGGGGGTGTTGCACGGGTGCATGTGCACCCCCCCCCATTTTAAAATGAAATGCTAATAGTCTCTCGGCTTCCGGGGGCTTCGCCCCTGGACCCCCTACTAAGGCCCGTCCTAGATCACTGGGACCTCCAGACCCAATGAAAATGCTAAACTTGAATTTCTTAGCTTCCGGGGGCTTTGCCCTTGGACCCCCTACTAGGCCCGTCCTAGATCCACTGGGGCCTCCAGACCCATGAAAATGCTAAACTTTATCTCTCAGCTTCCGGGGGCTCGCCCCTGGACCCCTACCAAAGCTTAATCTGGACCACCTGGGGGCCTAAAACAGTCCCCGACCCTTTGCCTTCGTCTTGGCAGCCCCCCAATGAAATTTCTGGTTACTTCTTCTGCATATGGTCAGTTTTTGAAACGAGCAGGCTACTTACAAACAAGTTGTTGTTAGGGGTTTCAACACCGTAACATCTTAAAGGCTGTTTTTCGCAAAATTCTACGGTCGTTACACTCGATTTAGTTGGCCATACTATGGCCTGCAATTGGGTGAAATGTTGTCTGATATGTTTCATAGCAATTTCTTAAGCCTTTTCTACACTGATTTGACTACGGTTACTCCGTTTTCCTGATCAAGACAAGAGCACGGCGGGTGTGATCGGTAAACAGGGGATGCTTACTCCTCCTACGCATATTATCCCACCTTCGGTATGTCCAGGGGTCCGTGTTTGCCCAACACTTGTTTTTGTAATCTATTTGGGACTTACGAGATTGATCACTGTTCGTTATTTTTGCCTTTATATTCGAGAAATTAAGTCTTACTGGTATTGTTTCCACACGAATGTTATCAGTTCTTTGGAGATTTAGATGGTACCCATCAACAGTGAACAGTCCATTCGCAGGAATTGTCCAAGAAAACATCAAAGTCGAAGAATTCATAGGTGTACATGCAAGGTTGGTAGGCTCATCTATAAAAGGGAAATTTCAACAGGAAGAAAATTAATATTTTTTAAAAGCGTTAATTATCATGAAATTTATATTTCGGTCCATAAGATATTTCTCTTTGACGTGTTTACATACTTTATAAACACTAAACAACGGAATAATGACATTGAATTTGTAGAAATATTAATCTATACTCACACAAAGCGCACGTCAAAGCAAGGGCGACCACCAACACCAATAAAGGTAATCTGATATTCACAAACATCTTTATACCAATTTGCGTATAGGAAAATGATAGAAATGCGTAAAATGGATGGCAACAAATGTTTCCGTTCCTCGAACGGTTATATCACGAATATGTCCTCATTTAACCGGTCTGGTAGAAATTCCAGTTACAGACGTACATGTAACACCCTATATTGCAAATGAGGTGAAATGTTCACGAATTAATTAATCCTAAGATTATAACAAAACCTGTGAAAGATTTACTTGTAATCCCTCGTCAATGTATGCAAAATTGGCAATCCTTTCGATTATAGGGGGGAAATCCTCCATTGTTCTAATTACAATGAGATGGCGTTTAAATAGCTTGGCTATCATTGCTTTGTGACCGTCATCCGGGACCTGTTTCCTGACGAACCATCTTGGACCTATGTTGCAAAGATTGTCTTGATTATTGTTCATTTATTTTATCATCGTACACGTACAAAATTTTAGAATTTGAATGCATAGTCGAAACTAAGAAACCGCATGACGGTGTTTTAAAACCAAGAGATCTGTATGTGGTCCGGTTCCTAGAAAATTCGCCCGAAATCTACGAAATTTTCATAATAATAATAATAAATGATAATGACTGGATTTATATAGCACTTTATCCTNTGAAATCTACGAAATTTTGAAATTTTCATAATAATAATAAATATTAATGACTGGATTTATATAGCACTTTATCCTTAGAGCTCAAAGCGCTTTCCAATGCGTTATTACTCCGGCAGACCTTAGTCTGAGAACCTTTCTCAGTGCAAGCTGCCGTTAAGGCGCTAGAACACTTACATTCTGACAATATCTTTCACTGTCTATAGCCAGGTACTCCTTTTACACTTGGGTGGAGTGAGGAAATTCGTGTAAAGTGCATTTCCCAAGGACACAACGTTGGCCCTGCCGTGGCCAGGACTCGAACCAATGACCTCTCGGTCGAATCTGACGACCTAACCCTAGGCCATCGTAGCCAAATTTTCATTTTTGTGTGACAAAATAACGAAATATAAAATCTTAACGATCATTTTCTCCCCATTTCTTATACACGTAAATCTGATGTTTTTGTATACAACGAGTGCATTGAAATACCGAATTTATCACTCCACGATTGGTATATTCATGCTCTTCACTGCATTTAATCGTTGTGGAAAGGAGACATCTGTTTCATAGCAAAGAGTGTATTTTTTAATTAAAAGATCATGGAAAGTCGCGTATCTTGAACCATCAACATTTTTTATGTACATATGTCAAAAAGATGTGAATACACTCATTATCAACATAAATCACACTCCCCACGCAAGATTTGTGTCATGCACTGTCTTTTAGTAAATACAGTGGAATATAACATTTGTCATGAATCGCAAAGTTCCCATCATTGACCGAGGCCTTGCTTTCTCTACACAGTACTTTAAAAATTTCTATTTTATTCACCGGCATAAGTACTGTAGCCCAGTTGTGCAACAGACCACGAACTTACCATTAACACCAACATGAAAACGACAAACAATTCACAAAACAACTAATTTAATTTTGACATTTATTGGCATACAGTTTGTAAAATAATAATAATCAAACATAGGAGTATTTAAAAGACAAAACAAAGTTGCTGGTTATATGATGAGGAGTATTATCCGGGTTCTAGCAGCAGCTGGCTAAATCTGAACCTTAGGGAGGACACACTGTCTCATGTTGTTCTCTGATCACGTGACAGCATTCCCACCCTGAGAGCAGTCGCCATATCGATATCTTATTTCATATACATGTATTTTCATTCAATGGGTGTTCCAACTTACAACGTATCGTATCTCCAAAGGTGCTTAAAAGTTGTTGAATATGAATCACGTGACAAGGGAGGACACACTGNCGTACAACGTATCGTATCTCCAAAGGTGCTTATGAATCACGTGACAAGGGAGGACACACTGTCTCATGCCATATTACCATGGAGACAAGCGAGACCTTCCGCATCAACCGCTGATTCGTGAATAATAAGGTTAAAGATCAAGGAAGCAAAATGGTATACAGTCGTGTGTGGACGCCTGACTCCATTACAGCAAGAATGTGGAAAAGACACGAAATTATTCACCTGGCTAGAAAGTTAATCTCTTCATTACAGGTCGCTTCGGAGTCCTCGTGAAGACCCTAGAAAAAGAAATTCAAACTGTGAGTGGAAATTAGCATCGTGTTTACCCTGTAATAATGAATTTCACGGACGATGTATTTCCAACGGTGTTGGATACACCTGACTATATCTCCGTGTCAAAAAGAATAAACATATCTGCAGGATATTTAGGTCCATGGTATTTCCAAGGCTTGAACTTTTCTGATTGGTCCAGTGAAATGTAGTTTCTCAAAAATTCCTTGTTTTTCTGCTGTTTTTATTTAAATTACTAACATTTACATAGATTAATAACTATCAAGAGGACTCTACATTTAACCACGTGATCAAATGTATGGCAGAGCGCGTCTTTACAAATGACACTGGCGAGGAACGGACCATTTATTTAGTTTATGGCCCCCGGGCCCTGCTACAATCATCTATCTCCATCACCCCAGATTAGGATAAACATGTGTTGATGGACTGTGAACAATGAACAGGCCGTTATTATGTATACTAAATCCCCGTATCTGCTTTCAATATCTGAGGAAAAAATTAACACCGGGTTAAAAATACATGCAAGAATATGCTATGAGCTGATTTTAAATCTTTAAATGTGCTGTACCTGCAATTAAGATCATCTACCAAATAAGAGTCTAGAAAACACCTGTTATAACATTTCATGTCAAGAGTTTCACTTTGATCTTTAATTACTGATGTCACTGCAAACTACACCTTAAATATGTGTAATTAATTAATCCTACTTTGCTCTGAAGTAAAACGCAGAAAACGGTTAGATAATTCAATGTGGAAAATTAAAATCCTACAGTAAGAAAAAAAATTGTCACGCATACTTGCAAGTCAGATAGTTGAAGTGTTAGTCCTAGAGACGTAGAGTCCATGTGTTGACAAATCAACAAACAAGATAAAAACGTCTCCATACCATAAACGAACCGTGTACCAACAGAACCATCTGCCAAATGTCGTTTGCTGGAGCATACACAAACGCGACCTGCTCGTCCGTAAAACTAACTGACCACGGTCAGAGAGTATGTATATTTATAGTGGAGCCGCACCCTGGGGCATGTAGGACCCTATCTATATATCTAACTCCTAATGTACCCTGTCTAGTAAGCGGTCATGCATGCCAACACCTTGTTACAACAATAGATCTTGTTTCAATTTGTAATTTATGATACCAGGTAAGAGATACTACAGGTACGCTGTATGACAAATAGGGACTTAAGATATATACATGAAGATTAACAGTTAGTCCAGTGCAACACATTTATTTTGATCATCCAGTAAAAGAAAGACAGGCTCTAGTTTATCTTGCATCTGAATTTGTTGTGTTCTTAAAGCTACTGAGATAAAATATTGTTTTATGGCACAACTTAGTAATCAGTAGCATATTTCGATACATGTCTTGGATTTCCATAATTGTCCATTTCAAATGACAATTTCAGCAACAATGGACCATTAGTCTCTTACGGCAGGCCAATCAATAAAAATTTAATCTGGAAATCGTTACCGTTCTCATTGCCCCTAATTGACTTCAGGTCCTGTCAATCTGTCGTCTGCGTTCAGTTTTATGGACTTCCGTTCATGGTGGACCAGCACTGAGCATGACAGACCTGGGGAAAATGACGTTGGATTGCAGAGGACCGACATAAATCGTAATCGGGTCATCTTGATTCTCTATAAATAATAATACACCGTCTATACAAGTCCTGACAAACCGAATCACTGCAACTAGAACCTGAATATTGTTTCGAATTCCGTGGTGTCAATGGTGTGCATAATTGGGGGAAAATTACAAATTTTCATATAAAATACATGGTTGTTGTAATCACGATACACTGGGTTGCCGTTACACTAAGTATTTTCTTCATTATATAATTTGCGTTTAATCCTTCACTGTACGTCTATTGTATAAAATGAACCCACTGTCGCCAATCCTATAGCCAATGGCCACGTTGATCTGGTGTTGCTTGCTAAGTGAAATGATGTACATTTGAAAAGTTAAAGAGTTAGTTTGGTATTTTTAAGGTCTCTTGTTGATTTAATATCCTTTGATGCTAGCCTGTGGAAATTGATCGATACCTATATATTTCTTGCCTAATTATACGAATATTAACAAAATGATGGCAATGTTTTTCTTCGTAAATTTGTGCAAAAACTACTTCTAGATTGCAAAACAGGAAACTGCTTCACCGCAAAATAGTAACCAATTTATCATTTTTTAACCCCGTGGTTATTATGCTTATAAGCGAGGATGTCTGGCAGTACATTTCAATTTCATTTTTACAAGTAGCTGGGATTCTTTAACGGTGAAAATACCAAACACGGTTATTAGAAGTTGGCATGTACCTAGGATGTTTTATGGTTAACTTCAAAACGCCCGAAGCATGAGCAAGGTGCGCGGTCGTCCGTTTCTTGTCAAGCGTTGGCATGATAGATGTCCATTGTTGGACCAGCGGTCAATATTGCTGGACACATTCCATTATAAACCTATAAAACAATAAAAATGTGTCAAAACTATGTCATTAAGGAGCCTTAATGAATAAAGTTTTCACATGGTGGCCAGTGTTGCAGGCGAAGAATTCGCTATGCTCACTGTGCTCACCGTTTTACTGCCACTGACACACCGCCATATTTGTTTTGGTTAATCGTTGATCACGTGTTGAGAAAAACTGATGGACTTTTGATAAAACATATGTACATCATGGTCTTAGTAGCTGGGAGAAGTTTACACTTCAACAAACAAATAAAAATATTATTATGAGCAGATGTATTTAACTTGCTATTATGCAAATTGAATTTAAAATATAAATATTTAACCAGGGTAATTTATGATAAAGCACACTTCAGAAAATTTCATCCAGTCCAACTATATCTTATTACGGTGTTTACAAAAATGTCCTTACTTGATGGTTATTTGTAGAATGGGAGCAAAAAACACCAATTCGAAGGAGAGGTCATTCTCCCACTTTCACTACATCCTCCATACTTCAAACAACATTAAACAAAATTCACATGTACGAAGTATGCTGAATCAAAGTTATGCTTTGTTTGTTTGTTTTACATCCCTTGGAAAATATTTCACACAAAACACAAAACAAGTTGTTGGCGAAGTATTGCAATCTATGTATGGATTTACGCTTAAAGTTCAGGGACGATATTTAACGTGGGGGTTCTTGAACGTTTCGACGCCTGTCGCGTATTAAGCGATAGCTCCGTTTTAACGTCATATTCGAATGATTCTCAATTATAAATGCCGAGCGTTTGGCGAAGAAGCAACCTGAGATTAGACGCGGCGATGGCTTAAGCGGAGCTCAAACTCACGACTTCTCGGTCACGAAAGAACGCTCTGCCACTGGACCACGTTGAATTTGAATCCATATCGTTATGTTCCTGGTGCAAATTCACAAGAATAAACGCCGTGCTAGTTGGTGTCATAAGTACACCCCCCCTACTCTCTCTCACTCAACACCTGACGGTACGAACTTTACTATAGTTCGCCTTCGTTGATAGTTTGTGAATACTGACACCGTTCTCCTGTCATCACGATGGACTGGTAAATGAATTTAAATTGAATCTACGAAAGGTTAGTTTTAAATCCACTATAATTTTCAATCTCAGTTTTATGGCATCCAGAGTCTAATAAAAACATGCTAACCAAAAGCATGAAATTGAAACCGACATCTATACTTACAGAAAATGATGATTCAGTCATTCTTTATGTCTTCTGTTAATTCTTACAAAACAAAACCCACTTTATAAGTATTTCCAATTTTATGACGAGATTCTGAAACATTTAGGAAAATACTTTGGTCATATAAATTACTTGCATAAGAATAAGTTCTTAATTTTGACATTTAAGCTTTTACACAAAAATGACAATTACATAACACAAACTGCGCAATAATGCAATCTTGATAGGAGCTAATTTGTCGTTGTAAGTGTTCAAGAGATTCTCCTTCGCAAGATTTTATCTTTCGTAATTCTTGAGCATGTACCTGGGTGCAGCAGGGGCTGACATATCATAAGCGGTGTAAATTAACAAACTGCTAATGAGCACCTGTTATGTTATTGTACAATATCTATTTCTCCAAGGTTTGCAATAAGATCCTATAAACGTCACACGAAGGGGAGTTAAGCACCGTGAATACACCAACCGTACTTCTGGAATTGAAATGGTTAATTACCCCGTAATGTGTTAGATTCATATCTTACCTGTAGAGGGGTCTTCCTAACTGTCCAAATTTACATAAAATCGATAATTACGCCCTTAATTGAAGGATCACTAGCTTCGAAAGAAAACATGTTCCATACGTAATATCTGTGTTAAAGCCACATTAACTTACATCTTGTCACCTGGCTCTGGGGCATTCCAAGTCGGAGATGAATGGAACTGCCTCTGTTTAGTAATAGTTTCTCGCTCTTTCTCTTTGTATGTGTATGTGGAGCTATTTAAGGTATGTAAATTCATTTTTAACGGACCACTGCGTACCTCGATGGGGGCATCAGATAATATCATCGGCTATACGACGAAGGGGCATCCTTTTACAGCAGCAAACAAAGACCCGCCATTGTGGACACCAGAGGCACTTGACATACTAAACTAAATGTAGAAGATACGAGCCTAACTCAGGGATACACGCACCTCGTACAATAGCTGTTTTATATTTAATTGAACGTCTACTACTGAGTATATCCGTGTGTACAGAGGTATATATCCCAATCTTTACTTACTTTTCTACACACATCGACCTACGGAATAAAAAAAACCCAACACCATTCGTTCAAGAAGTAAGATTGGATTGCCGGTGGCTTTAAAACGATCATTTTTACACCCAAGTACCTAGTATACAGGGAAAAACGTGTACATGTATTTAAGCGATAATTATAAGAAATTTATCCTCGTTTATATCCTTGCTTTACTTGTCCGTGTGAATTTAATAACTTGTCCAATAATAAACCGAATTTCGCTTCTTCCCCCGAGTCGTCTATTCGATATTGCGCCTATCAGTTTTTGCAATATGAATGTGTTCGCATAGCCACAATAAACCGAGCAATGCACGGACCAGTTAGGCGTTTCTATTTTGAATTCTCTTTTGTTTTGTTTGCATCAACAGATTCCCATAAACACCTTGCTGAACATTGTAAACTTGCATCAATAATGAAATGAAAATATGTGTTTTATATCTATATCATTTACATAAAGTAGCAGTTTGCCTATATCATGTCTACACGTGTTAACGGAGAATAATTAATGTCATCTCTATTTCGTCAGGCAAAAATGAAAAGACTTACTATTTGCATATGTGTGTATAGCAAAATCTTGGCAATGCTGAGTTATAATCACATCGCTGCGCTGCAGCATCACAAAAAAGAAAAAAAATATTCATAGAATCGTACAGGCATCTCAGAAACCCAGAAGAATGCGAATTCCTCGCGAATGACATTTATCAGGCGAAATATGTAAAGCAATATGAAACGCATGTGGGATCTAAGAATTGTATATGTCTAAATCTAGTTATTATCTGAAATAAGACAATGTTTTACTGATAATTTCCTTGATAGTTGGTGTGAATTATGCTAAGCGTTGCAAACTTAATCATTTGTAGACGAGGCATTACAAATTCTTTGGGGGGAAACCTTATCTATTCATAAAAAAAAACTTAAACCAAAAACTAATAAAAAAGAAAGAAAAGAAACAATTTATGCCACAAGAATTTGAGACCCAGTGTCATATTTAAAGTGTGGCGATATTAAATGAAACATACCTGTCACGAACAAACTGCCGGAGATCATATTTCAACTTTTCGCGTCCCCCTCCTCTTCAAGGTACAATCCGTTTCTCATCAACACACCTGTGGATTTTTTACCTGGCCGAAAAATGTGAAAGGAGTCACGATGATTAATTAAAACTGGACACTAACACGATAAATAGTTTTGTTTATTTTAACCCAGATACCAGGGAGCATGATGTGTTTTACCTCCAGGCATCGAGGAATTTTGGACGTTTTACTATCCATTTTCTTGCCTGTGTACAGATGTTTTCTAAAGTTGCTATCAACACATTTGGAAAATGTTCCCACATTATCTAGTTGCTGAAAGTTATTACCATTACAATTATTGTGAACCTATAAAACTAAAATCTGATATTCAACATCAACTACTTTGTAATTTTCCATNCACAATTATAGTGAACCAATAAAATTCAACATCAACTACTTTGTAATTTTCCATCGGTAATTGTATAATCATGGACAGACTGACTTCAAAAGATTAAAACTTTTCATTATATATAGCGCTCATCGGACAGGCTGTGTACCATGAAACACTATTGGACTTAGTGCATTCCAGTTTCGGTCTAACTTTTGTTCTGTTCTTTATCTGTAGGTAAATGTACGCCAGTGATAAGAAAGATGAACGGGCTATAAAAGGACAGCACTCTATATGTAAATAAATTTAATGTTTCAGTTTATGACAATATTGGAAGTCGCCCATAGATAAAGAAACTTTGAATTATTGCAAAGTCATAAATATATATATTCACTGACAAAATAGTGCAGCGCCTCCAAGGGGCGTGTTCGTGCATATATACCTACAGTAACCCTCTTCTAATAACATTTTTTCTGAGTCGCTCCGGATAATCGTACGGACGGACGGACGAACGTACAAGATCATCGCCAGTCATCAATGTAGCGGTATATCCAGGCATCGAGGAATTTTGGACGTTTTTACTATCCATTTTCTTGCCTGTGTACAGATGTTTTTCTAAAGTTGCTATCAACACATTTGGAAAATGTTCCCACATTATCTAGTTGCTGAAAGTTATTACCATCAACATTATAGTGAACCAATAAAATCAACATCAACTACTTTGTAATTTTCCATCGGTAATTGTACAATCATGGACAGACTGACTTCAAAAGATTAAAACTTTTTCATTATATATATAGCGCTCATCGGACAGGCTGTGTAACATGAAACACTATTGGACTTAGTGCATTCCAGTTTCGTGTCTAACTTTTGTTCTTGTTCTTTATCTGTAGGTAAATGTACGCCAGTGATAAGAAAGATGAACGGGCTATAAAAGGACAGCACTCTATATGTAAATAAATTTAATGTTTCAGTTTATGACAATATTGGAAGTCGCCCATAGATAAAGAAACTTTGAATTATATGCAAAGTCATAAATATATATATTCACTGACAAAATAGTGCAGCGCCTCCAAGGGGCGTGTTCGTGCCATATATACCTACAGTAACCCCTTTCATACTAGGTTTGATATGACACATTTTTTCTTAACCGCTCCGGATAATCGTACGGACGGACGGACAGACATACAGGATCATCGCCAGTCATCAATGTAGCGGTATACTTCTTGAATTAAGGAAATCCGATACATTTAGAAAAAAAAAACCTGTTTCAGCAAATTTTATGAGCTTGCAACGTTAGAGACTACCTGTTGAAATATTACGTCAACTTTATTAAAACGGTATTCAAATCCAAATTTCATTTCTTACCC
>CAJDSM010049622.1:0-11114 GCA_903981925.1 Ostrea lurida | reverse complement strand
CAATGAGTTCCTTTTATTTGAGCACACAAGAAAAGCTTTTTTTGAACACTATGGATTGATGTTTGTAACTAGAATATAAATTTTCCGTTTTCTGGAGAATTTCAAATTTAACTTTGATATTTGTCCCTCTGTGGGCACTCCGCTCGATAAAGTCACCCATCTTCTTTTCAAAATCAGTCCTACGCCTCTGCACGTGCATGCTTTTACTGATCTCCTGTGCCATGGTTCTTGCCTTTTCCCTGATGATACTTGGTAACATTTTTACAATTGGAGCATGCTATACTAAAAGAGCGATCCCAAACCAAAATGCTATTCATCTACACAATTAATCAAAAGCAATGTCTGATGATATTGATGAACATCCTCTGTAGAGCTGTTCGGCTAAAATCCCCAATACAATAATATGACGGCCTTCGATCTTTCCAGTTTGTGCTTCGAGAATTATCTGTCAAATACATATTAATCAAAGCTTAATCATTTGTCAAACCTTAGTAACATAAAAAAAAATTGCATTTACAGTGATTTGACTGAACGTACTGTAACATGTGTAATTAATGTTCTCAGAGATGAAAATCAGATGGCTATATTTCTTTTCAAAGTTTAAATGCTATAAAGCCGTGTTTAGTATTATACATGGAGTTTATAATTACATGTTAATATCTACTTATTTTGCAATTGCCTTCATAAAAGAAACATAATTTATGATATTTCATCCCTTTAATACATATTGATTTTTCACGTTCACTTCCATTTACTTCGCCTGTCATTAATGTAGTTACTGTACTTTGTGCTAGTCTAGCAATTTACGTCCTGGGTGGATAGGGTGCATGTGGTACTTAAGAACACTGTAAAATCATAATAAAGATGCACAAATAATCTAAATCAAGCATGTCGCTCATTTAATTCATTTGAAAAGAATCCGTTCATTTAATCTTTGCTTATGTAATCTAGTACAGGTGTAAAAAAAAAAAATTACCCGACTGATTCTGTAGGCCGATCTATAGTACTGTCGTAGTTTGGTGAACAGGTGCTCACAGGGGCTCGTCACGAACTTTTTGTCTTTTTAAAATTTGACACCGTCTATTCCTTTAATGTAAATATAGAATAGAAGGGCCAAGTCGTCACGAGCCTTCTGTAGGTGCTGATGAAAAATCAATTGCTTGTAAAGGTGCCATCTTTTTCACATAAGCATGATCTACCTTACAACTTCGTGGGCAGTAGTAAGGGTAAACATAACAATCGTAGCTGTCATTGTGGTTTAGATCTTTTTGTGTGTTTTTCACTTATAGATCGCCCGTTCGCATCTCGGGATTTCTCATTCACGCTTTTATCTTCACCATGGGTTATGAGTCTTTTATTATTCTTTTATGTATGAAGAGTGCATATTAAGAACATTAACTTTTGCGAAATTACATTAGAGTTACGATACTTTGAAGTGAAAATCTCTTGTCTCGAGATAAAATTACTCAAGAATGGCCACGACACTGGAGGACCCTTAAACAGAACCGTCATTACATGCATAATATACAGTCAAACCTCGTTATCTTGAACTCGATGGGACCAATAAAAAGGTTCGAGATATCCATGAATTCGAGATATCGAGGGTAAAATACTAAATAAACAGGTGGTTGGGACCTCAAAATTAGTTCGACATAACCATGGTATTCGAGATGTCAGAGTTTGAGATATCGAGGTTCAACTGTACATGTATACTGTAGATTGAAGTTTGTTCAAGTGATGGCCCATGGACTTAAACTCAAGCCAATAAAGTAGGGGGGGGTGCATGTTGAAACTTTTATAAGAATATGTGGGGAAATTGCATTGAAATCCTTTCTACAGTACCAAGGCTTCAGTATATGAAATTAAAATGAAAGCATCCTCATGCAGAGTCAGTTCAATTATCCCCTAGCAACTAGTAGTGGATGGGATATAGGGGATATATATATATATCATTATTGCTTCTGTGTGGATGTGTGTCTGAAACCTTGTGAACATGATACAAACAAGGGCACTCATCAGAGGATCACCAGCTGTTCCATAAATGTTGCCTATGGAGAGAGGATGAATTCTACTCATTCTCAGGGTCAAAGATCAAGATCACTATTGCCTTAAAATTTTGTGAACAAGATAAAGACACATCATTCATCAGAGAATCATCAAAACATCCACAAATATTGCCTATGGAGAAAAGATGAATCCTATTGATTTTCAAGGTCAAAGGTCAGGGTCACTATTGACTATAAATATGGTGTTGTGAGGGGATGATATGCTTGCACTGACTTCTTCAAATTGTTCCCCCATTTGCTTATATTGATGAATCTTGCTTGTAAGTTTGTTCCACCTGGAAAGTAAAACAAACAGTAATTAAATAAGTTTTTGAGTGAATTCATTACCCCTATCCCACCCACTCACTCACCTTTTCCCCAGTCAGAATTGGGCCATTTAAATATCCCAGGAAAACCAAACATGTAATCTATTTTCAACATATAATGAAAATATTTTCACATCATCACTTTATAGTAAATATATTTCTATTGATCTACTAGTTTTCGATCTACTAGTACCATATGGGATCCAAGTCCTCTTGTGGAGTTCATTTGAATTAGTTGAGTATTATGGCCCTAACTCTTGTCTCTTTTGTTTCAGGCCATGAATTCTCTCTCAAACGGAAAAGCTTAAGATGACTGGGAAACGAACCAAAGGGCGAATAGCAATAGTTTTACAATAGTTCCAGGGACCATTGAATTCAAATGTCACATTATATATACTTTATATATATATATATTTTAGATAAGAAATATCTATTTTGTTTTAATACTTGTACCTTCTGATATTTTTTTTCCTTCGTATCTGTATTTTTCTGTTATCCTTGTACAAATCGAACATAGAAACATAAAATAAATGGTTTTTCTTTGCAAAGTTAACATGTCTGCAGAAAAATTTAGATAACTGAAATTCACCTGAATTGTTAACTTTTAGATGATTAAAAACTGGATTCTGTAATTCACCTTTATTAGCAAGTTGCTTGAGCACAGAATGAGATTTTATGTAATATTATCATGTTGTTTTGAGCATCTTGCTGATTAAAATAGGTTATTTTCGGATTTGTACATAGGACTGGTACATATGAATTGTATTATCTTGAGATCTGATCCCTGGAACCCGAAGCCTTTTCTTTCTTCAGTGTATTACACAAACACACACCTCCCCATTCCATAAATGTCCATTGGTACCTTTGATCATCCAATTTGATGTATATATACTATTAAAGGTCGAGCTGTACTTATATTGATCATCACCATTTTCCCGGTTTATGCTTCTGATTTAACTCCAGTTTTCAAAGTCTGTGCATGGTGTGTTTAAACTTGATCTTTATACATATTTTGCAATTTTTTGCTGTTTTGTCCAAACCTGATCCCTGGTAGCCTTTTAACATACAGTGTATTTTCTAAGTCTGTGTAGGGACCTTAGGTCCATTTATGTACCAACCCTGTTCTATTTTTTTAATCTGAATACAATTTATTGAATGTTTTATATAGGATATTATAGAAATTCATGTAATATTTGTACATGTATTATCCTGTCTCTACTTTTTGTATTATTTCTTTATAAAGATTCTTTTATATACTAAAAAGCACTCATTTTCATGAATGCTAAGGTTTTGTTGATTTTGTTCAGTGGGCATATCCACAATTTCAAGGGAAAATCTATTTAACATAAATTCATCATCTTTGCCAGCAAAGGTGACGATAAAGTGTATCTCTTTCGAAGAAAAACACCATCTATCATCACCCTTGGCTAGCAAAAATGTAAATTCACATGAATACGTTTTCCTCTGACCTCAAAAGTTGGACCTCATGAAAATTTGTGATTCTTCTTCTTTATGTACATGTACATCTTTGGGTTTTGAATACAATGTATTACATTTTGAAACTGTTATAGTGTATTTTATGACATTCTGTATTAAATGTGTAGTGTACAGTATTTGCTCTTCTTTTATATGGTTATTTAAGAAATAGATATATGGGTTGTTTGTATTTTGGAGGTATTACATTTTGGAGCTAATTTCTTCCTTCCTTATATTTTTCTCGCAAGAGTAAAACATGTCGCTGGTGCATATAAAAATCTTGAAATTGAAATCCGTTAGAATGTAGCTAATGTTGTGTACTGTAGTCCTTATCGAAACATAGCATGTTTTTATACTGGCACATGTACTTGAGTGGAGTAACGCGGAATGAATTAACATTGTCCTCGGAACAAAGTCGGCTACCCTGGAACATAGTTCTACTGGATTGTATTGCGCACAGGGAACTTGTGTTTACATAAATCATAAAATGCCTCCTATATAAAAGAATGAGTATGCATCTAAACTAGTGTACACATATTAATACAAAATATTTTTAAAATTGTGTTGAAAAGGCGAAATTAAAAGGAAAATGTACCAGTATTGCGTGACGTCCAGAGGTGGATTCGAACGTTAACAGCAGTGACAGCGGTGTCGCTGATTGGGCTATATTCAAAGTTTTTAAACCCCCCTTTTTTTTCTGGGTTATTTAGTAAAAATTTGACCCCAATGCAGGGATCCCCCATTACTATTGTAAATTGTAACCTATAAAAAAAATCTTAAGGGCAGTCCTGCCTTGAAGGACTTCAAATCCAAAATCCATGCCAGAATCTATGCTTAAATGTGGATGATGCAGTTAAAACTTTCCTATTTGAGGTGGGGGTTTTTCTTTCAACAATATAGATAATAAATTGTAGGTTCGAAATGAAATATGAAAAATTAAAATATTTGCATGACAGAAATCTCACGACGATTTTTTCCCCTGGACTTTTGTTATTCTGATCTCTGGATAAAATCTATTACCGATATATCATTTGAGCTTTAGATATGATCTATACCAAAGAGTCCCACTTGCGGATACGAAAGTCCCCAGTCATTGAAATACTAATTTTGAATTAGTCGCAGCCGTAAGAAAATACATCTGACCGACTTGCATGCTATTTAACCGATTTCTTAGTACTTAAATCAGACATTGCACAAATAACATTTAAACGACGTCTCTGGTCAACTGCAACAAATCTGGTATAATAATTATACTTGTGGTATTTTTATATTGATTATGTATTATTTAGTCTGGCTGCACACAATGCAGATTAAAATAAATAGTTGCCCTACAGTCGACAAGAAGAGTTTTAAATTTAGAAGGACGTTTTCTACAGAAAATCAGTCTTTATAAGTTAGTATAATTTACCACAACAAAAAACAAAACACACAACACAGAAAATGTATAAAAAGGGTCCCGTTTATTTTAGGCACCACCAAAAATCAACCAAATGCCAGATTTATGATATTTTTAGAATTTGGAAGTTTTAATTCATAAATTTATACAATTCGCGTTTGATTCACTTTATTATGATACTTTTTTTAAAAAAGGGAGGGGGGCGCATGTAATAACAGAGGGGTTTCTGATATCTTTAAAAATCAGGAGGTTTTAAATTAAACGACAAATAGAATGCCTGTAGTACGGTGCCTACACGAATCCTCTATACACTACTCTCAACACACAGAAGAATTTCAGTATTATTCATTAAATTGCTCGGGTTAAGTTACAATTGAAAGAGCTTAACAGAAAGGTAAAAAGTTTACAAGGAATTGGATTTTCTCCAGACATTTAAGTTTAAATCTCTTATTGATATATATTACTTCACGAGTAGGACACACAAAAACAACATTAAACTCTGTGCATTGACTGCAGTCTCTACTTTGTACATATTAAATATTGACTGTTTTATAACGAAGAGATGAGCACTACAGGAGCAAACTATCTACCGGAAATCGGACCTTGGTGTTAGACAGAAATTGTACGCTCTGGTAGAAGGTCAGTGCAATATACATATCGATCTATTCATTGCCTTTTTACTTCGTGAAATTAAACTTACGTAAATAGATTTCCTTTCGAGTTTGCGACAAAGGGCCATCTACAGTTTATCTAATGTTTGATCGCATCATAGTTAGCCTGAAGTGTGGATCTTCAATTGAAAGTGCAACAACAGTACATGTATTGTAAAATACCATTGAATGTGACCATCTGAACATATACATTCGAAATGAATATAAGGTCATCCAAAGTCTTTCTTTTGTTATGAATAAGGTAGCTCCACCCTCATGTGACTTAATCAATATTGATGGTTATAAGTGGAGAAGATGTATTAATTTTCGCTCAACCTAGGTTTGTTTTCATCAATAACCTAAGGACATATATGTTGCCACCTCTTTAAAGATGTTGGACACACAAAAATTGAAGTACAAAATCGCACATTTTCGGGATAAAAAGAATAGATAAAAGCTTGTTAAAATGACCAATTCTTAATTGCCCAAAGTCTAAAAAAAATATGTTGTTTTATAAGTTAACATTGATTGTGGATAGTAAAATAATTGGGAAATAATTGTATGTATATATACCATTATAGGAGTTATTGCCCTTGAAAACTATCTAAAGTGAATATAATTTTTCTTCATTATTAATACCCCTTCCCCCAATTTTTTGTTCAGTGAATAAAATTTCTTTGAAAGATATATTTCTGTCATGCGCAAAAATTTATTAAAGATATGACATTACATGAGGATCAATATATCAAGTGATGTCCACTCCTCAGCCCAAATTCGCTAAAACACATGCAGAACATTATAGAGACCCCCAACACGATAGCCAGATAAGTTATTCAATGATTTGATACGAGTTATTTCCTATTTTAGATTTCACGGAGAGTGTTCAGTTTGGTCAATCCTCATGTGATATGATAGGTTTTTGCAAAAATCTTGATTACATATTAAACTTGCATTTGACAGAAATATATCTTTAAATAGAGGACCTTGAATGAGTGCTTATGGCATATGGAATTTATGAAATGAGTTACCGGATTTAATATTTCCCGAACCATGGCGGAGTAATCATAAATTTCCTATGCCATGAGCACGAGTATAGGATTCTGTTTATCACACAATTTTTATGAACCTCAGCTACGAGGGTTTTTGGGGGGGGGGGGGGGGGATGGGATGGTGGTCTCTAAATCAGTCTACAATTCATAGACTAGATATAAGAGTAGAGTATTTCGTGACGGTAGATTCACACACTTATCTTAGTAATATATGATATTTTCATTCTTACAGACCTTTGTCCCAAGTTTGATTTGCTTTTTTCGGACCATGCAGTCCCAAACTGAATCAGGAAACGTATCTACGGCATCAAAGTCCTCCAGTGATAAACAAATTAGAAAAGTGAGTTCTTTACCAAAACAAATCAATCTAAGATCCAAACAATCGAACCCTCTGGAGAAAAGGCCCTTTAGCGATAAAAGAAGACCACCTTCTCAAAGTTCGTCATCTCCTCCAACACGTTCACCGTCCCAAAACTCCATGTCGCCACCGATACTATCACCAACAAGGCGACCCGAAAGACCCTTCAGTGAAAAATCACTTCTGTCCCGTAGTTTGTCTCAGGAAAGGGTATCCAAAGTATTCCCTTCTAGACGTATTAGCGAGGAAATTCCCCGAGGATCTCCGGTTTCATTCTCATTTCCACATGGCAGGGAAAGGTATCCAAGTTTTAGCGCGCCGCGATCAAGAAGTAACAGTGACGCCACTATACCAGAAGAGCCTCTGCTATTCGAGTTTTCTGAAATAAAGAAATTGAAATCTGCTGAAAAAGATTTCAATAGGAAAGGTATCGTATGGACATCTGATGGTCGTCTGGTGATAATAAATTTCGGGAATGACCAACTCAAAGTATTCGATGAAAATTTCCAGGAAATACTATCAAAGCGAATTCCAGAGGGTTGTCGTGGGATTTCAGTTGGTGCGGACTTCAATGACGTGGCAGTCACGTGTCAAAGGAGAGTGTTTAATTACAAAATACACGATAAAACAATAGGTGACGGTAGAATTTTTCCATTGAATGGGAATGGTTACGGCATATCTTTCGCCAGAGAACACTTTGGCGTTACTATTGACATTGGAGGAGAAGGCAAATGTATAGCCTTATTAAACGATGAAGGCAGAGTTGTTCAACAAGTTCAAAAAATTCAAAGACCAAATGAGACCCACTTTAAGGCGTTTCATCTCTACATAACAATGGACCCTCACAGGAATGTTCTCTATCTTTCTGATGTCCACAGGGATATGTTACTTTGTGTGTCTTACACGGAAAAACTCTACTGGGAAAGGGAACTTCCTGGAAAGCCGAGGGGAATCTGTGTTGTAGGGAACAATATTATTGTAGCCACCACTGGAGAAAAGCTTTGTGTTCTTACAAAAGATGGAAATCTTGTGAAAGTGCAGACAAGTTTAGGGTATGATCCAGAAAGCCTTGCCTATGATGAAATATCTCATCGACTTGCTGTCTCTCAGTATTACAAAGGATGGGTTCATGTGTACCAGATAACGTAATACATGTACCTAGCAAGTACAAGTATCGGTGAGATCTAGAGCTCGTTGCTCGAGAGCTCTACACTGATAAACTGAATCAAGTGCTACGAACAGTGTGCATGTCGCATTTTACATTTCAAAATACTCAGAAAGTTGATTTCAATAGCGCAATGAAAAATAGTTTCTCTTGTATATTATGCTTAGAACAGACTCGTGTGCATGTATAGCAGGGCATTATGCATAAAGCGGCAAAAATATCTACAGTTTAATGTAATTTTCCATGCCATCACAGTAATATCTCTAACAATTGCAATGATAGCCCATTTCCTCATGAATACGTTGCAGTTGTGCGTATGAATCTTGATAAATGTTGTACGCTTACTTAAACAGAACATGTGTAATTCCGACAGAAACGAAAGCAGAACGCGAATATGAAAATAGATTTTATATGAAAATACATGAGTGTATGAATTAGATGTAAACACTTCGCGCCGACATACTTTTCATCAAGAGCTAACTCGCTTCACGAAGTATGTGTCTATGTCGTGAAGTATTGCAGTTCATTATCTATGTAATCTCAGAAATAAGCCATCTAACAGAAATGGCGAAGATAACGAACAGTGATCGATCATGTCAGTCTCAAAGAGAATACAGAACAAGAGTTGGACAAACAAGGACCCTGGATACACCAGAGGTGGGATCAGGAGTCGAGAGTAAGCGTCCCCTGTCGACCGGTTACTCCCGCTGTGAGCCTATCGTCTTGATCAGGTAAACGGAGTAATCGTAGTCAAAATCAATGAATAAGAACGGCTCAACAATTGTTATGAAACACGTCATACACTTTTGACCCAATGGTAAGTTGTAATGGCAAACTAGATCGTTATAACAACAATAGAATTTGCGAAATGATGAATTTAAACGTGACTGTTGAAACCCCTGCAACAACTTGTTTGTAAGTAGCCTTCCTCGGTTCAAAAACTGGTCATACGCAGAACAAGCTCTTTTACGGTATCTTGTATTTTGAAACAAACCACACATACACATTACACAAGCGTGTGTGCTTGTGTGTATATATGTGTTATTATGAATTCTGCCACTATTGATGCAAAGACTAAAAATTATTCTGTAACATGCCTTTAAATTCGTAATAAAAATATGAGAAAATTGATACATATCTAACATGCACATCGGGTTTTACTAATAAAATCGAAAACTGATATTATTCAACTATTAATCCATAAAATGATGTAAAACAGATTCACAAATGGCTGATTTAATATAAGCTAGTCAATCGTCTGCAATCCTAGATCGATACACATGTAAACAAACATGGCAAGGCATAGACGGGGGCATAGACAAGTTAAGCCTCTTCCACGTATGTGTATACCCTTTTCCTGAACTGTGTATTATGAAGGTCTTAGGCAAACTTGGAATATTTTTCTAGATCTAATATACCGTACCAAGTTTCACCAATTTCCAATTTTGCCCACAAAAGTAAAATGAAAAACCTACCCCCCCCCCCCCCCCAAAAAAAAACTCAACAACAACCACCTCAAAAACCTAGGCATTGTCCTTTTAGGAAACTGCCATAACGTCACGGTGACCTAATTGGTAAGTTCATATTTTCATGAATGATGCTGGATAACCTCAACGGTAACATCTGTCAATTGAAACATAAACTCTGCTTTATGTTCTAAGCATTTTTCGCCCTATATCGTATGTATATACGCTGAATATTTGTTCCTTGGCATTCTATTGGTGTATTGGTGATAACTTATCCCAAAGTATGTACATTCTTTCACTAAATCCAAGAACAAGATCATCCTTCAATTTCAAAATCATAACAAGATAATTTTGATGCAAAGCATCAAATCGGTCGCTAAAATTAAAAAAAATTACATAGATTCTATTTTTAAAGAAACATACAGAAACGACCAACATATATACTCTTGTCCATGCCCTTCAACTCCGGTCAAAAGCTAGATTAATTGCAGTTGAAATGTAAAAACATCAGCATGAATTAAGATAGACAAATGGATCAAATATGCAATCATTTGATTTGATGTAAAAAAAAAAAAAAATAAAATAAAAATAAAAAAAATAAAAAAAAAAAAAAAAAAAAATTGCAGAACATCGGTGTTCTAGTTGAAAGGCATACCCCGGATCTGTGTTGCATGATGATGGCGATGTCATTTTTTTGGACTGGATGTACGGACTGTAAATTTGGCTTGCAGATTGAGATTTAACGCAAAGCAGCAATCAAAATATACACAATTTAAGATATTTGAACTCGCTGCATGTTCAAACCAAAATACTTGTTTTTATCTTTCCATTTATAGAATTAATACCAGTTAGAATTGAAGCCCCATAATAAATTGCTTCTATATTTCTACACACTGCACTTGGGATACCTCGTTTAAAGTTTGATCATATATTCGCTTGAATAATGAAATAATAACTTGAAACGCATCTGATAACAGTATTCATAATTAATATACATATTTTCCGAAATCTTTAATTCGACTTTTAATTAATACATTGATAAACATTCTTAAACACTCAACACTTTCCCCTTTAATCACCTGCCAACTTGACACAATCACCATGCGCACTTTGGAACACAATCGCAAGAGCGGCCGATGATGACTGTCGTTTATAGATATCCTCTGTTTTGAAGTACACTGTA
>CAJDSM010049620.1:0-19548 GCA_903981925.1 Ostrea lurida | reverse complement strand
CTTAACAATTAGTGACGTCACATTATGGTTCCCTCTTTATATAACTCTATAGGGTATCTGAATAAACACAATAGGGTCACACTTCAATACCATTATATTTACATTCGGTGTATTTCTCATTATAAGCATTGGCATGCACGACTTACTTCTGTCACTGTATTCCGCAGAAGTATATGCCAACGTTACAAAATCGCACATTTTCAATTAACGGTATAATATAAAGAATTAAAGATACATTAAAACTTGGTGTAATAATCAATTAATTAATCAACCAATTATTACTCTTAAAATACAATCATGCTAAATGAAATTGATTGCGGATAATAGGGATCGAAATTACTGATAACTTTATTGCAATACATCCACACGGATCAAGCTATACATTAGATCAGCGTAGAACAATGCACACTGTATTTATGTACAAATCAATCAATACATACCGACTAATTACAGATGTACAATATGTATATATTACAATACCTACACCCACTGAACTCTTATTTCTCAATTCTAGTGATTGTTTTATAAACGTGCAAACAGCCGACATAACTTCAGTGTAGGATAAGGTTATATAAATCAAGTTTCTGTATGGGTGATTTGAGACTAAACAAGGAATAATTTTATAAGTGTGTTCCTATGTTCATGTAGATCTGCCCCGGCTAGATCTATAGACGCGGATGTATTCTCAAATAAAAGCTTAGAATTATGTGTACCCCGTATGTGTGCGGGGGATTGAGAGATATCGATTAGCAATTCAGTCTGCTCTAAAGTCTTGACAGTTCAAGGGAAATTTTAGAGATTAATAGAATGCTTCATTAATACGAGTGTGGGATAGGAAAATTCCACCGAGGGGGCAAGATTCGCAGTCTATGACAATCGAGGCTCTGCGAAGTCTTGCTCCAAAGGTGAAATATAATTATATATCCCACATGAGTAAATAGTTAGGGATTATTTTTCTCACATTTAGCCCACAGATTAGCGCATGAATTCAGAAGCTATGCGAAAATTCATTTGACATTCATGAAGAACTAAATTTAAACTCCAGGTTCCCCATGCACCCAGAAAGTTACGAAAGCCTATTAGTATATGTAAAAAAAAATTTAAATAAATTCACCTTGCACTATTTCGTAATTAGGGATGGGGCCAATTACATACGAAAGTACTTAATTCTCTGAAAAGCGAGAAATAAGCTTCAAATTAAAGACGTGTCTACAACGTGACAGTTCTATATAATATATATTATGGAAAGAGGATAAACGTCATAGTCATGCGATCTCCTTATTTGAAAGTAGTATTCAAAATCACGCTTGAAATGTTTGTAGTAAATAGCTTATATTCGATGTATTTCTGAACTGTAAATGCAAAATTATATGATTTGATATCACATGCATATCTATGATATGTTATTACAATAAAGTACGTATTATTGTTAACTAACAAAGAGACATAATTTGTCGAAATGCGCATCTGGTGCATCAAAATATGATTTATATAAAGGCCATGTGTATACATTGCAAAACAATAATACAGTACTGCACATGCGTACATCCCAAGCGACTTTGTTACTTTTGATAGGTTAGTAATATTACTTGAAAATATGTAATTAATTATACTCAATTATTTACAATTATTTTTTTCAATCACCCCATCCCTACTCGTAATTACTAGAAAAGATATCGTTATAGCGATAAAATATGTCGTACATGTATTTATACGAAAAAAATTATTTTGTAAAATTTTACGAGAAAAGGTATCGTTATTGTGAGAAAAAGTATCGTTATTACAAGAAAAGTTCTTATCATATGTATAGAGAGAAAAGATCTCGTAATACCGAGATAATACATGTATATAAAACCGTTGCACAGCATATGAATTTAATAGTCTTTGA
This sequence comes from Ostrea lurida, assembly GCA_903981925.1. Taxonomy (NCBI): domain Eukaryota; kingdom Metazoa; phylum Mollusca; class Bivalvia; order Ostreida; family Ostreidae; genus Ostrea; species Ostrea lurida. The sequence continues at coordinate 17,660 of CAJDSM010049620.1, read as the reverse complement.
AGCGTTTGATTGTTACCGAGAAATTGTGCGATGATCAAAGATTAATAAGAAAATTACTTGACAACTTCGCGTTACGGAGTCGAGAGAGAGAGAGAGAGGAGAGGAGAGAGAGAGAGAGAGAGAGAGAGAGAAGAGAGAGAGAGAGAGGAGAGGCTCCTAGAAGCACGCGAACAAAAAGAAATAATTTAAAGTAACATAAAATTTAATTTAAATAAAAAGAAGGATTAGTAGAATAATTATTGTCCAAATGCTGAATGATTTGTCTTTCCAGGATTTGTCGAAAAGGAGGGGGGGGGGTCATTGAATAAAAGGAGCACAATAAGCCATATAAGATTGGACTAAGTCAATGTAAGTGGGCCAGTGGGACAGAGCCGCGAAGCTCTCGTGTGTTTAGAGGCTTTTAAAGTTACTTTTAGAGAGTTTAATTTAGCTATATAATACTCTATAACATGAATAGTTAAGTTTGGGTCACACAATAAAAAAAAAAGGGGGGGGGATGCCCCAATAAATCGCCCTGCATGTGCAGCATTACTTTTTTCTTTTTATTTTTTTTTTAAACATAAGCATCAGTCGGGGTAAGACCGAATGGTATGCGCCTCATCAATCATTTAAACAAAATGAATATCAATTAATTAAGAACGTCTAGAATTAGTGGACCAATGCGCGAGAAACGCTGAATGTGATGTCGATCTAACGCTTGAATTTTTATTTATTTGCGATGTTTTCGTGATGTATATCAGCCATAACCGAAGGTTATTTAATAATGCATAGATTATATAGTGCCCGAAGAAACATTTATCTGACAACTGAAAAATTGAAGAGGGTCTTCGTGGGATGGGTGGGTGCGTGGGGGGGTGGGTTCTTCCTTTCGTTATTTAAATAAACTCCTAACATAAATCTTGCGGTTTGTGGAGTTTCAATTACTGTAAAGTGTGTGGTTTGTATTTACAGTAAGTGTGTGATTTTGATTACAAGTTGCTGATAAGGGTTTGATTAAGAATACAATAATTTAAGGGTGATTAGAATTACCAGTAACTAAGGGTTTGATAAAAGTTATAGCAGCAAAGGGCTTACTTGTGTTGAAGAATAAAACACATGGAAGGATTGCGATATATTTTAGTATTCAGTTTGTCTCTAGTGTCAATTATAACTGATAATAAACAACAACTCTTCGCATAGTTCGTTACACAAGAAGGCAATGATACATGTTACTTAAGGATTCAATAAACAACAGTCAAACTGACCTAGTTGACCTAGTTTGAATAAGAAGTTCGTGAAATCATGAATATTTGCCCCCCCCCCCCCTCCTATATATAGGACATTTTGTGAAATCCTCTCCAGCGTAATATAACAGTCAAATTGAGATGTATTTGAGGCGGAAAACGAATAATCTTTTAAAGTAACATCACGGGTTATCGGTCCAAGTAGCATAATCAGCAGAAGTATGCACCAATCAGTGCTCGAGCATCTTAAGTACGGAGTGGTGAGCAATATTAGTTACGGAGTGCTGAGAATATTACGTTACGGAGTGGGTTGCGTAGCATGAATAAAAGCTTATACGTCTGAAAATCAAGACCATTGTAATATATAGTGCTTGATTTAACGCGTTAAACCATGCAAAAATACCTAGTACTGTGCAAGAAATTCAAACAAACAGTAGCACTGGAGGTATATAATATAGAAAGATCCAAATCAAGGGATCCCTGGTACAGTTTTAATCATGATTATATAATAGAGAGTATAACGGGGCTGTGGATTTATTTGATGAATGAGAAGTCCTTACTATATGCAGGCAAGATATAGTTGAAAGTCCTCATTGTATAGGTTTTGCAATGTTATGAGCGAGATTTAATAGGGCCTTTTTTGTAATATAAATTTAACGTGTTTTTGCTTTTTAGAAAAGCCCATTTAGCCGATCAGATTTATGCGGTGTATATCACGTACAAGGAGCCTGGAATATACTTTGACAGTTTGTGTGATATCGTCCTTGTCATTTCACAACAAACTCATCTAGAGGTATATAGAATATACGCGCTCTGATGCACCGTGACTGTTCACATAGTATTCTGGCAGCGGTGTGAGTGCTTGCCTTATTTGTAATTGTGAAGACTTAGAAATATGGAAAAGACTTACATGTTTTGTCTGCAGGATCTATCATTATGTTACAGTAGATAAAATAATGTTGAGTGTAAACCAGCAAAAAATTCCCAATGGAAATGCCTTTTAAAATAATTTATGTTTTTAAATAACTATGTAGGTGAGAAAATCAATGAATTTTCATACTCAATTAAAACGTTAACAGCGGACTGAAATAAACACATCAACGAGGATAAAATCATTGACTAATTTCTGACATTTTAATTGCTAAATTTGGGGTCGGACAACAACTTGTGGCTTCATTACACACGTGTAATGTACCAGCGCGGATATAGTGGGTCAACGTTACAAAACTGGCACATCAGACTGCAACATGTAGTTTTCCTAACAGAATATTTAATTATCATTAATGTTAAATAAAAAAAGAGAGCTTTTTTAAAGAAAATATAAACTTTGAGACGATGTGATTATTTTTATCCTAATTTTCCAATGTCGGACCCTGTTCAGGGACTCCTCTGAAGGTCAAAGGCTCGAATTGGCTAACGAAATGTGTAACAATTCCAATTAAGAATAAATTTTGTTTAAATTTGCTTTAAGAAAATTTACAAAAATGAAATAAAAAGAAATGAAAAACATGACATATACTGTAGGTAAAGACAAATAACATTATGGGAGTTGCTTTTGTTGTTGTTATTTGTGGTGGGCTTTTTTTTTTGTGTGTTTTGTTCGGTGTTTTTTTCTTTGTTTACTTTTGTTTTCGGATGCTGATAGGCAGGCAAATTTTTTACAGCCGCTTACCGAATTGTATGATTTAAAAAAAATCTTTATTAGATATTCATTATATATCCGAGACTATTTATGATGATATTATATAATATACGATATGTATAACTTTATGACATGTGTTATAAATATAATAAATCTTTTTAACAGACTGTCAAAGATATCACTTATATAAGAAATCCTGATATACTTTTAATGAAATAGTTTGTAAATAAAGTTTATGATTTTTAGTAGATATTCAGACATTTCATCAAGCTTAACACGATGTTAACTTCGCCTAATGTATTTATAAGATGAGTTTTATTTTTGAGGTAATTATTATAAATTTAATGAGATATTACTTTAAAAAAAAGAGAGATATCTTCGATATAGTGTGTACGTTTAAAGACATGGCATCTGAATAATGCGTTGCTGTTAGCTGATCTTAATAGTTATTTAATCTTTAAATGAATATTCATGTATACTAGTGTAATCATGTGCTGTTCTAGAGATTTTTATAAGAATATATTAGATAATCTTGTATATTCGTAAGTTTGAGATATCTTTTAAATTTAATTTTATGAAAAAATCTTATAGGAAATTTTATACTTATAAGATTATGATGTACATCGTATAAAGCATATTTCAATCTTAAACGTTTATAAGTTATCTTAATAAAGAAATTCAGGCGATATTCGTACGTATATTTCTTAAGTTATTCTCATAAACTTTATAAGATATTTGTTTTGATATAATATACATATAATTCTTATAATATAATTTATAAGATATCTGATTTGGTTTATGATATCTCATATATTTATGAATAATCTATAACTTTAAATATATGATTATCTAAGATTCAATAGATATCTATCAAAATGAAAAATAGTATTCATAAATCTTACATTAATAATTAGTGCGTGCCTAGCGACTTGTCATGTTTTTTACGACTCCGTGAAATCATGTACATGCATGTAAACTATTAGAAAGACTTATCGAGATACACGGAGCGTAAATTCCTTCAAGACTGAACAAGTGCGACGGAAATAATTAAACAATGCTGCCAAGTTGTGTACGGCAATTTTTGAATCTTAGGAACCACTTGTGGTAAAGTGTAGTTGTAGCCTACCATTCTGTGTGCTGATGGCAACGTTTTTGGCTGGTGAGGGCATTGATGCGATTTACTGACAGCACCTCTCACAGTGTGTAGAATATCGTTGCATCATACGAAAAAACAATTGTGAAGAAAATGAGCTCTGTCTCGCCTGACGGTGTGCCTAGAAGCTTAATCGGCGACTTGAGAGGAAGTCAATTACAAAAAGCGGGTGGAAATTCTGATCGGCGGATCTGACCGAGAATTTTAAATGGGTGGATTCGCTGTAGCTAGATCACACGAGTTTCTGAAGAGACGTATAATCTAGCTACTTCACGGGAGATCAAAATGCTGCAGCAAATGTCAGCGGTTGTGAACGTTGTTAAATAGGGGGTGACCGTTATCAATAAAAATCATAGACACGTGCGTTAGTCTCATGGACACTGTTATGAATAGCGAAAGGAACGAGAAAAGTAATCCGATTGCAACATTGTACGATTATTCACGAAACATTACATTAAAACATGCATGATATAATCTCGAAGCCCCGACAGGGATATGAAGGTTATTAATTTTCAATTGCAATGAATGTGGTTGTCTTATTATGGTTTTACGAGTACATGGTTAGAGATAGGGGGGCCAATGAAATGACGTGCGGGTTGTGGGTACCTGACTCGTCCTGAATTTTCCAGAACCAAAAGTTTTCCCAATTTTAACTCGGGTAACACATATTTTGGCCGAATATAATAACGCATCTTGTATTCGAAGATTTTTCCTATTGGTGAGAAGTGGGTGTGTATCATGTAGCACAATAAAGTTAAAGCTTTGACCCTTGCAGGTGAAGCTTGGTCGTATAATCGTTCATCTACACTGATAATTTCTATATAATAATATAGAGGTACGTTTCCAGTTCTTCACACGGAATCGATCTGTAGAGATTTTGAAGATAAATACGTACGCAGTCAATTTTCATTTGAAGTATTTCTTTCTACTACAATTATTTCACTTCGAGCAACTTTTCGAGTTTATGGTCGACATAGAACACAGCATATTCCTGGGTTGTTGTATTCTTGGAATGTAGGAAAAACTTCGTATAAGCAAGCAGTCAAATCCTTTAATCAATTAAGAAGCATTTGGTTTCCATGCAGCCGTTCAGTATTTTACGCGAAACGTCACATATCCTGATTGAATATATCAGAATCCCACTCACAAATTTACAGATATATTTGAACTAACAATGTCACAAATTCAACATTCGGTAGTGAATTGCAGGTATACCGGCTCTTATCTGGTTTTCTAGAATGACTTATGTCGGTGGTTTGGATTTTCTATGGCATTATGTCGCGGATTAAACGAGGCGCAACTACTGAACAAACCAACAAAAAGTGATGGTTGCGAGGGTTTAAGTATACGAATCTCGTTCAAAGTCCACATTTTCGCTAAGTTCTACGGTTGTATAGACCTTGTTATTGCGATTACAATTAATCACTGAGTAATATTTGGCTGAATTTGTTTATACGCTTTGTTAGAACTGTGCATTTCGTACTAGATTTGACTAGGGGTAATCCGCTGTTTACTGTTTCGATTAGTGTAGGGCGGGTGTGTACGGTCAGACAGAGAGAATGCTTAATCCTCAATCCGCCTGATTCTACTTCGGCTTTTGTCGGGTTCCGTTGGCCTATTTGATTTTGTATATACTGGGTTGTTTGGGGACTTGATTCACTGTATTAAGCACACATTTTACATTCGCGACAATTTATATAACAGTTTTGTCCATCAACAGAGGACTCGGAATACGTTTTCATCGCTTGCCATTTCAACAAGAGCTTATTTTCTATCCGCCGCTGGCTGTGTCGTGAGTAGCGTTAACACTACTTTTATAATTTGTGTTTGAAACTCCTTAAAGTCGGTGTTAAATATTATTGTGTGTATAGGCGCAGCCATTTGAAAAAAACATGCCACAATGACGTCACACCTAATGGATAATGATGTGCTTTGAAAAAAGTTGAAACGATCATCGGAAATGAAAGGTATTTACTGGTGCTTTATAGCACTCACATTAATAATATGCAATCACATAATATAGCAACTCACATATATAGCCAAAACTTAATAATATAGAAACTCAGGCAATCATGTAATAATAGACCAAACTCAACAATTAGCACAAATCTCACATACTCGTGATATAGCACAACTCATAGTATATGCCAACTCACATGAGCAACTCACGTATTGTAGCATTTACGTAACAAGTAATTTTGTCGTCATTATAAAAATAAATCTCTTTGAGAGAAGTGCTGCAGAACACCACTACATCTGTAACAAAGCTTAAGTAGTTAAATGATTATGGTGAAAAGTTATAAATTTGCCGGTAACAGATGGCGGTTTACAATTGTCGACGTTTCAACTTATATATAGGATATGTCTTGTTGGATTTAAGTAACAGACCGTTATTCCCGACAGACTTAACATGGTCTGGTTGTAACGGGTTTGAATTTGTGTGTTAATTCACGATCGAGCAGTATACCAATAAATTAAAAAATATCGAAGTTGGAATATTCTGGAAATTAGTAGACACGCAGCACTTGCTTAACAGAGTTACAGGTTTTTTGGGCCATTCATCAATAAAAATCCATTTAATTTAAACAGCTTTTTGAGAAACTAATGCATGTCTGACTCGAATTTACCGGCTCAATCGGACTAAAACAATTAAAGACAGCAGAAAGAGGACAATAGAAGATGGTATGTATTTAAACAAAAATTTATTTTATTTGATAAAATCTGAGTGGGATAGGGCGGCAAGGTCACAGGCTTATTCTAGCCTCGTCTCGTATATGAAAATTGGATGAAAATCGGTAAGTGTTGATTTCTTGTGACAGTAGCATGCATTAATTGCTAAGATTTATAGGAAATGGCACTCTGTTGTGTAAATTCAAGGCCGGCGTATTATTTGATTTGGAAAAAGTAGATCAGAAGTGTAAACTGTACCCGGTTCGGGCTTATATAAACGTTTTTGTCAGGACAAAGCAAATGAAGGTTCGGGGACAGAGTAGGATGTAGGATATGCCTGTCGACCAGGCTAAATAGAATACATTAGAAAAACTATTTCTACAATCAAATTAGTGATGTCTGCGACAGATCAAAGACAACGGTTGCTTTAGTAGATACAAATAGTTTTTGATTTCTCGAAACTGTTACTACGAATAGAGCAAGGGATTTGAAGGGTAATGTTATAAATTTTCCGCAAAACGAAGTGTAAGGTACCGACTTGTCATTGTAATGACGGGTTATCTCCTTGATAAACTTGGTCTCGTTTTACACAATTAAAGGTGCGTTTGAAAGAAATCAAAAAATGTTAGAGCTAAAGGTTTTATCACAGATAAATAAATGGAAGCATACATGGGGTTTTGGCTGAAATGATATACCGTGGTTTAGTTTCGGAAAAAAGATAATAAACTTAGAATCTACGTAATTAATTTCAGAATTGATCGATTGATATTTTTATTATATCCAAGGCTATGCATACATTAATTAAACAAATATCAAAGCAAGGTATTTGTGTAGTATTCCAGTTATATAGTGTTTGAGCTAGTTGATTGTTTACTGTGTTTTTAAAATGTTCGTGTACCCAAAGTAACGCCCATTCATAATGAATGGTTAGGCGAGTAAAAGCTTATAGAGTCAACATCATCAATTTACACCCGCACAGCTTTTTCGCTCCTAAAATGGTAGTATTTAGCTTGTGGATGGCTACAATTATGAATAAAGAGATATACGTATTTCATATCAATCACGAGATAAATCCACTGGCTTCTGAGTATTTACAAATGGCGCTTCGACTGACTGTAGAGAATAAGTTAAAATCAACGTTTCGAACACGTAGAAGTTAACCCACAAGCTACAGGGTTTAGAATACTCATACGCTTGATACAACGGAACATTTTTTGGTAATATGTTTTCAATAGATTTCTCATTTGATTTTTAATTCATATTCAGGTTTGAAGTTCTTTACTTAAGGTCACATATACACAAATCGAATCAATTTGAATTTTGGGCTACGGATTGGCCATTTACCTGATCAAGGACATGAGGCTCACGGCGGGTTGTGACAGGTCCATGTCACACGTGATCAAAGACAATGGGGGCTCACGGGGGTGTGACCGGTCAACACCAATAGGGCTCACGTGCGGGTGTGACGTCAATAGGCGTATCAGGGTCCGCTTTGCACATACTCTAGTTTGTATTTTAGTTTGGGATATTAAAGAATCGGTCACTGTTTCATTATTTTGTCTTCAATTTTTTCGGTGACAGAAATCATAATACCGAACTTGACATTCAATTAGCATCGATTGATGAGGTAGAACTATCAAAATTTTCTGGAATAGCCTGTTGATGAAAAGGGAAATATGAGATCCGTGATATCTCGAGGTCTTAAAAGAATCAAAACAGGCGTTGTGGCACATTCGTCCCTGGTACACACCAAGACGTGGGATCACGTGCTAGAGAGTAAGCATCCCCTGTAGACTGGTCACACCGGCCGTGAGCTAATTCCTGATCTAAGTAAACCGGAGCCAATCTATGTCAAAATGGTGTTAATAAAGAAGGGCTTAACTATTGGTTAATGAAAACAACAGACAGCATTTGACGCAATAGCTGGACGGCCCTATTGGACAACTAAATCGTGCATAAACAATACATATAATTTGCAAAATGACTTTAAACGTGAACTGTTTAAACGCCTGGTAAAGTATGTGTAGTAAGTGATCTGCCTGATTAAATCTGATCATATCGCAGGACCAGTTCTTTGCGTATTGGAATAAGTTGAGAGATACACGATATATGCAGGGTGATGATGAATGTCGCTACATAAATTATAGTGGAGAAGTTGACGCGTGGAGGAAGTGAAATAGGTCGGCTTGGATCGAGTTGAGTGTTAGTTGAGTTGTCTAGTTGAGTTGTTAGTTGAGTTGTTAGTTAGTTGTGATAGTTGAGCTGCTTAGTGGTTTGTTTAGTTGAGTTGTTAGTTGAGTTGGTAGTTGAGCTGCTTAGTTGAGCGCTGTAGTTGAGTTGTTAGTGAAGCTGTTAGTTGAGGTGTGTGTTGAAGGTGTTAGTTGAGCTGTTAGTTGAGGCTGTTAGTTGAGTTGTTTTAGTTGAGCTGTTAGTTGAGTTTTAGTTGAGCTGTTAGTTGAGCTGTTAGTTTAGGTTGAGTTTGCCGTTACATAGTCTATGGGTCAATAAAGAATCAAGTACGAAGAGACTGGGATAATTAACTGAACTCAATAAATATGCTGTAATTTTAAAGTAGACAACTCCGCGTTTTACAGTCTTGTAATATCGGCATGCCGGAAGCTTGTGGCGAGCAGGGCGACATCTATATGGGTTGGAGACTAAGGTTCACTATACTCCGCTTTAAGTACAAAAAAGTTTTATTTCGAACAATAATGCAGTGTCATATGTGTATAATACTAACAACAGGGAGATATGTATAAAAACTACAATGATCTAATGAGTTTTTATATAACTCAATTTAATAAAATTTTATGTTTGATTATTATTTTTAACTAAGACTGTGAACCACTTTAAGGTTGATCAGTAATGTAGATTTGAGATTATATTGAGAGATGTCAGACTTTCTATATACATTTATTAAAAACTGGCGTCCCTCTCCTAATTTTCTGGCCATTTGGTGATGCGTTGTAAATGTATTCCGGCAAAACATTTTGATAGTAAAGTTTATGAGTAATAATATAAGTCAAAGGAGTGCAGACAATTGTTGAGGACAGTTTACTTGAGGACCGTTTACTTGTTCTGTTGAGCTCCTATGAATAATTAAATAGACAGGTATAACGGACCCATTATCAATAGTTTCACAACTTGGAAGTGCTTGCATAACAGAATTATACTGTCCTACTTTATTTTCATAAGATGATTTGAAAAATGCACTATGGCGATTCTGTTTGTTTATTTTGTTTTTTCTTTGTTTGCTGTATGTATTGTATTTTTGTTTATTTTACTCTCGTATTTTCTTCTTTCTATTTTTTTTCTATCAAAAAATTATTGTGGATTTGGCAAAAGTAGGGTGACTCCCACAATGATTTGAAAGGTAAATGAGTAATAAGTATATTCTGAAAGAAGTGAAAAGTAACAGGAGAACAATATTGTTTCCTAAAGTTATAGTAAAAAGATTATTTGAAAAGAAGATAAAATTATTGATACCTTGTATTCTAATTTCTATTGGAGTAAGCCGGAAGTTCGCAATCATCTTGGCGTTGTTAACGATGTGCGCGAAGAATCTGTAAACGATACATGTTTGTATATGTGTCTATTTAACAGCTTAGAATTCCGGCCCCAACCCCAAGCAACCCCCCCAAAAAAAACAAACAACAAAACAAAAACAACAAACAGACAAACAAAAACAAAAAAAAAACAAACACCCCCCAATTAAAAAGAACAAAAAACAAACACATAACTCCCCAACCACTCCCCCCCCCACAAACATTAAACCAATATATAGAACAGGAAAACCACCAGCTATCAACATATTTTCTTTTGTTGTTTTATCCGGGATGAAGAATGACCATGGTACCAACCATTTGAGAGCCGAAAGCGTGCGGATAGATTGGTGCTAGAGAACGCCGAACGTGCAAGTGAAAACGCGCGTTCAAAGCCGCTAATGCAGGATAACAATTCGTTTCTATACAACAAAAGACGGAATTTTATTGTCGAAAAGATTAAGAAGTCTGAAAATAAACTATTATAACTCAGGATTTTAGGGGCTCAATGGACTAACTCTGCATAAGTAAAATTTGCATACTGATTCGTATAAATGCTTAGAAGTTTTAAAAAGAAAAGTGTTTAATATTTTTGTGTCCATTAACCGGATATAATTGAACATTTATGAGGTCGAGCCATGACTACATATGGGTTTAAGCGAGTTGTAGGCTTGAGCTTTTGAGAACAACGCGTCAGGGACGCCCATATACTAAAGGTATTTACTGGTTCAATACTACCCATCGATGCAAACATATACCATTTACCAACTGAACCCTTACATTAGAAAAATTTTGTTCAATTGAGATTTTGAAAGGGTTTAGAGACTTTATTTGTGGACGGAAGGATTTATTAATCAAATAAAAATTGATTTTACAGTTCTATTTCATCCAATACACCTCTATTTTTATACCAATTCGTATATACGTATTTAATAATCTAATGACTAAGTATATGAGACTTGGGACTAGTTCAAATATGTAATCTTTATTAAGTTTTATTGAGGGATATTTCCCAAACAGAACTATATTCCTTATAAAGTCCCAATTCAATTTATATCGAATTCTTGCAAAAAACTCCGTATTTTGCCAATATTTAAAAATTTGACTGAAATGTCTACTTTTTAAATTCCAGTTTTAAATTTTGAGACAAGAAAGCTAATATTTACGTGAATTTTAAGAAATTGAACAATCACTACCTAAGAATGTATTTTTTAACTCTGAATTAAAATATCAGGGAGTTTTTTCCGTATATCAAGTCAGAAAGTCATTATTCTTCATATTGACAAGCTAATTAAATCTTTTTTTTTTTACTGACTCGTATTGTAAAAGGACATTTCTTATTATGCTCAGTAATGAAATGATTTGATTACCTTATGTTTTTCTTTACACCAAAGATGAATGAGTTTAAATGAATAAATATTGATAAATTTAACGTGCAAAAAGGTAATTTTAAACTGGTAGCTCGAAAACAAGCATGAAGAACCCAAATTTTCTTTTTAATTTCTTGATCTCTTTCAATGTAGAAATCCAAAAACACTCTAAAAAATTGACATTCATCAGAACTCACCCTTAGAGACCTCTTTTAAACTCGCGTGTACAAACAAAACACGCATTTCATCCTAAAGCGGACAGTTGCATCAACAGATAAACGGTTGGCAAATAACTTGCATTATCTCCCTGACTGTGATATGCCAAGTCATTTTTTATAACCTGCACACATGCGAGAAGAGTTCTGTCTAGCCTGAAGGAATAGCTCAAGCGAGGTTGGAAATGCGTAAACTGTTCTGTTCGGCGGAGAAATTCACCAAATCTAAGTATCCTTACGCCATATCAGCATCGGTGTTCGTATGGAGCGTAGCGGACGGTTAGCGAGGATTGCCGATTGCTAATCATTGTAGTTCGAATTTTCTTTATATCCGGACCTTTAATTTCATAATGACCTAAACGCTGTAACATGTTTACAACTAAATTTATTAATGATTTGAGTATCAATAATTTCGTTAAGAGCAATAATATGCATGAACTGTGGTGTTTTTTAAACTTGAAGTCAAAGTTTCTATACGTTGATCTTTATTAGATGGAATGTAACCAAAACTAAAACTTTAAGCCAAATAGTTTCTTAGAAACCAGATCTTTTATTTTCTCCAGAAGGCGATAGATTGTTAAATTGTATGCAGTTTATGGGAAAATCATAACTATTCTACACCTTAGTGACCTTATATAATTAATCTAACCTTAGTGACCTTATCTAATAATCTATCACAGGATTAACATACTCTAAACCTACTCTAGTGATTATCTAATAATTGATATAACATTCTACACTTTAGTAGCGCTTATCTAATCATATATAAATATTCTAACACCCTTTGTGACCTTTATCTAATAAATCTATTCTAACACTTAGTACCTTTATCTAATAATTCATAATAACTTTAGAAATCCTTTAGCGGCTTTATCTAATAATCATATAACATTCTTACCACTTACTAACCTTTACTCGAATAAATCATATAACATTCTACACCTAAATGACAAATAATGACCATTTATCTAATAGTTTTAATTCTGTCAGAACGATTCTCTGTTAGAACGAAGAACTTTAATAAAGCTACGAATGTATATATTACAGAATAGTTAATTGTACACGCATGGTGTCACATCGTAACATATTCTGAAGAAAAGAGTAGCAATTACATTCCTAGATATCGAAAGGCGCACTGGAAATAAATGATTCACACGAGGAAAGGCGGGAGAGCTGTACAGTGGAGGTGGATCATTACGCATGGTGATTATTTCGCATCTCTATTATGTGTTCGAAATGCACTTATTTATGATCTACTTTTAATTAATGCACTACTTTATTATAATTCCAGTTTGTGAACAGAGTGTCCTTTTATGCCATGATGAATTTACAGAACAAAGTTACGATTGACTTAAAATTGGAAATGTAATGTTAGTACGTCTCGCCTGCATTATTGATTAAAGTTAGAATTTCGACGAAGCGAGATAAAGAGTGAGACGAAACTGACCAATTGTGACAATTCGCGGGATCAGAGTCGAGATGCTATAAGCGCGATGAGAACGCCACTAAGCATACTTCTTTAATGTGAAGTATCAATCATTTGTTGTTGGTTTAATAATGCGCACCACTTTTCTACAACCCCCCCCTCAAAAAAAAAACAACCCCACCCAACCCCAAAAAGACCAATTAAAAAAACCCAAAAAACCCAACAACGATAAACAAACAAAGCAAACACCCCCTATACAATTAAAAAAGTTAAAAAGGAAATTTCACAGCTATAACTAACGAAGCAAAGAACGTGTGCTGAGCGCTCTTCTCCGTTTTGGAATATTTTAATCCTAGACTTTGTTTCATGCACTCCTATAGATACTGGTCGTCTCAAAGATGAGCGTGCCATTCACGGATGATGTGCCGTACACAATTTGCGGCGAAACTCAAAGATGAAAGGTTTACTTTTTGTTATATCAGTGACCAGATCACAATTAAATGCTTGACAAGAGCATGGCCATCTAGACTTCTGTGTATTTGTAAGCCTCATATATTCCAATATGGATTCAATGATCGACTAGAAACTGATGACATTGCAATGACATGCTCGTTATTTGAATCACGGAGCATGCGCAAGAGCCGAATTTGCCGCGTGTCCAAATTCCAACCGAAGTAAGACCTTCATGGACTAACAAATTGAAAATCAACAAACTTTGGAAATATACACTTCCTCCTCACAATTGTAACGTCTGTAATAGAGACTGATCACTCCGAACTGTACAACTTCCACCAACAACATCGTCATCATAACACTACATTAAAACAAGGCTGGGCGATCTCACCTGTATTGCAAAACAATGACTCTAGAAAAAGTGAAGAAACTTCTACAGGGCGCATCAAAGTGTAACATAACTCAAATGTGTACATAACCTCAAAGATTACACAACTCAAAGTACAATCTAATTACATAACAAGTGACATATAACTCAAATGATGTACACAATAACCTCAAATGCAATAACCAAGGTGTACATAAACTCAAATATCATACAAATGTGATACACAACCTCAACATGGTATAGCACTTTAACCTCAAATGTGTACACATTACTACACTAGATTAACTTTAGACTTTCAAATGTGTACACATTTACCTCAAATAGTACACATAACCCATCAAATGTATCATATAACCTAAATATGTAAACATAATCCCAAATATGTACATAATAATCAAATTATGATAAACGATAAACCCAAATGGTGTAACACATATAACTCACCGTAACACACATAATCCTCAAATTGTGACATTATCCTCAAAAGTTATTTGGCCCACATCTTTTGGCACTAATTGCATGCACTTTTAAAAGTTTTACTTTCATTGGTTTCGAGATTCCACCATTCGGTTTGCATCACTGAAGAGCATAATTTGTCGCGAATGCGTATCTGGTGGCATAAAAGATTGGTTCGCGTACATGATTTATATTTAACCTCAAAAGTGTACACATAACATTAAACTTGGGGGTTATGTGAGCATTGTGGTCAATAAGGTTATCGACTCAAAGAAAACACGTGACACATAATTACAATCGTCTTATGTTTGGGCATACATTTTCGCCGAATTAAGAAGGAAACAACCTTTTGGTCTGTTTTTATCAGAAATCTTTAACCAATCGCTTTTTAAAAATATAATTTCAATTATTTTTTCCCTGAAACTTTAATTTCCTTTTATTATATTCATATTCCTTAGACTAGGGCATTGGAATTTCGTGTGTTTACGTTTTACACTGACATAAGATAACAATGTTTCTAGTCTTATTGACCGAACAAAAAATGTAATTAGAGAAAAATCATTTATCAATGTATCTATTATGAAATGATGTAAATAAATATATTTCAGAATTAGTTTTAGTTTTTGATTTAGTTTTATGCAAGTCGAAAAATCTATAACCTATGAACGATCATTTCCCGAGGTCAAAAATCTACTAACAAACCTCTTTAAATGTCTTACTTTGTAAAATGATAATACAGGATATTAACCGTCGACACAAAACCTCCAGAAAATTTCTAAAACAAAAGTAACGTCCTTACCGACTTACAATCTCTCCTACCTACAGACTCGGGCTCCGTTATATCGCCTGTCGTACGGTTTTTCTTAGAAGGACTTGCTCCTCAATGGCAACACAAGACTAACGGTATACGGAGGAAATTATACCTGAAACACAAATAGAGATTTCTCAAAAACAAAACTGGAAATAATTACAAGGAATATTGATGAATATTTCATTTTCACATCTATTGTCTGTTATATGTATCAACTCAGTTTTCTTACTTTGCACAACACTATAGAGATCAACTTCACTAAAATGAGAAGAACATTGTTTATGTATTGTCGATGTTTGTTTTTAAAGGTCGAGTTTTCTACTGTGTTTAGGTACTTGTAACGTACTTATTATATATAGAACGCACTAATTTATTTTCTGGGAACGTAAAGTTGCGATCTATTAATGTGTATCCAGCCTGCGTTCTAGTACGACAGATCCGATTCAGAAGGATTTTCAAAATTCATCAGCAGATCAGAATATTCGTTATTGGTCGATAGCGTTTAAGTATGCGAACATGTCGGGGAATTTTTCTTTGGTCGTGCGTTTTTATGGGACGGGAGACGATTGCATATTTTGTCTCATTTCATTGTGACCTAATTAGGTATAATCTTCTCAGGAATCGTAGTGGAAAAGTTCCAATCGTGAGTACACTACCACCAGTATATAGGCGTCAAAATGATAATGAGAAAATGATAATGATTACTAATAATAAAAAATCAAGCATAAAAAAAGAGAAATAAGAAACGGAAAAAAATAGGAATTTAGTAACTAAACTTTCATTCGGAGGTGTCAGATTTTCCCGAATTACTTTTTAAAAAAAGAAAATATTTATTTCTAAACACCTTATTTCCCCCATCACCTCTCCACTTTGAATATGTAGAAAATTCATAGAAATGCACAATCACAAAGACTTTTCAAAACTTCCACTTGTTTTATGTGTGCTTAATTTGCGAGGTTAGATATTTTTCTTAAATGAATGAACTTGTAGATATACAAAGATATAAGGTATAGAAATATGTACAACGTATGCATATTTTACCATCATGCATATGGATATACACTATATAATTAAGTTTATCAAACGATAAAATATACTTTATTTAATGATTTAAATATTGTTATTCCCATCTTTCATTGTTAATATCTAAGTATATACCATAGGCATATAAAAACTGAACTTCTTATTCGACGTGGCCTAATAGTTCAACTCGGAAATCATTTTTCATTTTTTGATAGTCTGCCATACTGAAGTTTTCCGTGAACACTATTCAATAACCCACTAGGTATATGTTAACTAAGATTCTTGAAATCCCTAACATCACAATCTAGATGTATGTCATTCAAAGGGAGCGCAGTCGCAGGGGATGTTCATAAGTTCCCAGAATGTCACGTGAATATGATCAACCATGTCCTTTTTAACACTTCTAACGTGTTTATTTAGTTTTGTTTACTGTTTGTTTGTTATTTGTTCGTTTTGCTTTATGCATGTCTTTTTATTTGTTTGTTTTTGTATGGATTTTGTATTTTTTTTAAGGGGGGGGGGGCAGTGTTATTTTGATGAAAATGGATACTGAATTGATGTTTAGATAAGCTTAATGAATCAATTTTACCATCTAAAATCTTTTTTCCAATGAAGCAATTTTAGAAGAAATTAATTTGAAAAAAAGTCCAAACCTCTGGTATCGAACCCGCGACCTGCAGTTCTGAAGGCAACGTTACTAACTACACAGAGCTACTCAGCTAGGCATTTAAATTAACATATAACCCTAATAGTGATATTTTCATCCAGTTTCGAACGGGAAGCCAGCCATTATGACGATGGCACATTCCCCCTTAACTTCCTCATGAGTTGCCGGACTTAGGAAGCAGACACCATAATAAATCTTAGCAACTCATTTTACTATACATAAAAACCCTGATTTTGATCTACGTTGTCGTATGAATTTGAATCTTTAAAGTGATGGCGTAACAACGATTCTGATTGGCTGAAAAATCCGTTTGCCAGTGATTTCTTAGTAAAAAAAATTGGTCCGGAAGTTCAGGATAACATGCATGTGATATATTGTTACAGTCAACATATTTGACGTCATATTGCAACGGACAAACTACATATTCCCGCCCGTAATGGCGATAGATCTTTTCAATCCGGTAGCATCTGCTTATTACGTTGCATCGTGATGTCATATGTTTTGACTGTAACAGATTAGGAATGCTCTATAATTCATTTTTTGCAACTTAATATTCGGATATTTAATAATCTTGGGAAGCATGCTTCGTTGTTTTCGACAGAACTCGTAAAGCAGACGATA
>CAJDSM010049617.1:0-23121 GCA_903981925.1 Ostrea lurida | reverse complement strand
ATGTATCCATATATCAAATTTGAGTTGAATGTGTTGAACCGTTGCAGAGATAATGAACGGAAACGAAAAATTTCTGATTTTTTTCAAGTTCAAGAGGGCTAACTCTGTCAAAAATCATCAGACCATGATCAACTTCGAACTTACCTGCATATTCCTTGTGATGTATCCATATATCAAATTGAGTTGAAATGTGTTGAACCGTTGCAGAGATAATGAACGGAAACGGAAAAATTTTTATTTTTTCTAAGTTCAAGATAATGAACGGAAACCAAATGATGACAGAATGACGGAACAGGTAACACAAAAGCATAAAAATTTTATGAGTTATCGCATCACAACTTCATTATCGCATCATGACGAAAATGTTGATGGACAGACGAATGGACGGACGGACAGAACCCAGAATTTATACACTACTCCCTCTTATTGTAGAGTACAATTGTGCAAAGTTTCAAAACTGTACGATCAACACTTTTTGAGTTATCGTGTCACAACAAATGTTGACGGACAGACGGACAATGTGATTACTATAGGGCACCCGCATTTTCATCGGGGCCCTAATGTCATTGAGCCATTGTACGTCCATTACCTGCGCAGCTAGGTTAAGGTTTCCCCGAGACAAATCGCAGTACTGTACTAAATGTACTCCAGTGCTCTTCGCGGCATCTGACGTCACAATGCAAAATTGCGTCATTAATGTATACGTTGAACGTCATATCGTAGGGAAAATGTCAATATATTAGAGTCTCTTTTTAGTCTTTATTTACTACGGCTAACAAAAGATAAAATGTTCACGTGGAATTATTATACAATTCACTTTTCCTTAGTATTGCATCACTCTCAAATTCTCGTATTCATGATGCGCAAATGTGATATCTACATTATATCGCAACCTTGAAATCGCCCCTTTTTGCATCTATACAATGGACTCATTTGCATAAAGAGGGTTATCGCCTGTAAACAATGCGCCAGTTTCACGATACCTGCACAGTCAGTTACACAACTTTTGGAATATAGATTCTGCATTTATTTATATATTTTGAAAAGTGTTGGGAGCAACTTCTTACTTATATATTTAAGGTACGGTATCTAAAAGACTGTGGGCAACTCCGTAATTCGCGGAGGGATGTCAATATGTTGTATTGATTTTTACCATTTTCAGAGAAAGTATGCACTTGCTTCTCCTAACTTTTCATTTTAAGAATTTTTATATCTTTTTGAGCTTATTAATAAATTCCGCGCTTAAGCACACTATTGTGAAATTTGGCATGCAAGAAGGGCCTGTTGATGTTTTCCAAAAATAAAGTGTTACGTAATCATAGCTGACGTCACGGGTAATTAGTATGTGGGAAATGTATGATACCCCGGTCGCAGTCAAGGTATGGGAAGTATGGTCTCGGTATTTAACCGATACAATTAAAATGGTATTGTGAATTGAGGTGTAATTTCACACCAGTCATCACTGCATTTTCTTATGGAGACCTTAACGTAATTGCGTGGGTAATGATCATTGAGCACATTATTACTTCATTACCTGGGTAATGATCATTGAGCACATTATACTTCATTACCTGGGTAATGATCATTGAGCACATTATACTTCATTTACCTGGTAATGATCATTGAGTACATTGTACGTCCATACACTGGGTAATGATCATTGAGTACATTTATACTACCATTACCTGGGTAATGATCATTGAGTACATTAGGCCACATAAAATTAATTCTCTGGTTCTCAGGCAATTTTCTCAAAACAGATGAGGGAGGGAGGCAATTTTTTTTTCATTTTTATGGCAATAAAATAGATGAGGGAGGTATTTTTTTAATCCAGAACTTGTTGGGGGGAAAAAGTTCTCTAAGTGAATCAAAAGCAATGAAGATTTCCTATATTTGAGGCCTGGTCATCTGGACTGGAGACTGCAGAACACTTGTGTAAATTGTACATGATTAATTGTCTTGAACCGATTCATTTTTAACACAGGCAATATTGATTGTTACATGTACATGTATATTGATTAGGTTTTGATGAACTATGATTAAAAAGTAAAGGTATTGATGTAGAGGTACCTTAGAAAAGGATACTAATTTAATTCAAACTACATTAATTTAACTTGGTTTTTGAAGATTAATAATAGTGTTGAAATCGGAGATCTATGATAGGTTATAATCAAGATTACAATTGAGAATTCAATCTATTATTTCAGTCAAATAAATTGCTGATGTTACTTAGTTTAGGAGTTCATGTAATAAATAACAAACAAAGCCAATCATTTTATTTTCTTTACGTTGAAATCAGAAACTGGGTTTGGATACCTTTAGTTCGTGTTACCCACTTCTCTGCTGGTACTGATCCATTTTATTTTTTTTTAAAACGTCACTGTATCAACAAGAAAAGTGTTGGGTTTTTTTAAATTACGGGTAGTATGGTATAGACCACTACCATCGGTACTTATTTCAAACAAACGATGCTAAAGAACTCGCGTACATGTATGTCAACTTGATGTTTATAGGCCTACCTTTTATTTGCATACGTCGTAGTTTCTACATAGTTTACAATATTTTTATTCCATATATATATATGCTCTGTTTGTAAGGTGGTCCTCTGTTTTTGAAATTTTCCGTAATACTTTCACACAACAACGCGTTGCTCCTGAATACGGAGAGATATCTTTCATCGTCAGCCATTGTACACTATTCAAATTTAGAGTTTATCGCCTGTTCCGGAAATTAAAAAAACAAAGTTAGAGTTATCGCCCGTTCCGGAAATTAAAAACACGAAAGGTGAAAAACGGCAATCTAGCACAATAAATGGTCACCAACAATCGGTATCAGATTTCAGTATGACTAAAGTCATACCTTACATATCGTAATTAGCAACGAATTTTCAATGGTAGGCGACTGCATCGCTGAATCACTAGACATTGATGTCAATATGGGCACCAGTCAAAATCGAAAGTAGCTCCAATATGAAAGATTGCACCGAGTCAGGCATGATCATGCCGAGTGCAGACGATTATTTGGACCTGATATTAATACGGAACACAATTCATTAATTTGGGTACATGTAGGAAGTTATATACCTTTACTGGCTCTTATTCGGAAGTCAACAAAGATTCAAAATGAATGCGGATTTATTTTTTTTCCCAGATATGTAAGCGCATTACCAACTTTTTATTGAAAAATTCGATAAAATCGGCAATGCGGCAACCTCAAAACAGATGCGCGCAGGCCTGAGAACCGTAATTTCAATTTTATTTGGCCTTAAAGTTTGTTTTTGGAGGCAAAAACATATGTCCCCCCCCCCCATGCAGTCAGTTGAGTTGTGGTTGAGGATTTTTGGCAAATTTCTAAGTTAACACCACAAAAATTTGGGAATCAAAATTTCCTGGTAATATGCACAACTAATATGATGTCCTTGCTACATATCAAGTTTCCTAAAAATTAGATCAGTAGTTTCATAGTAGATGCACTGACAAGGTTATTCATGAGGATTTCAGGCAAATTTCTAAGTTTAACACCCATAAAAATTAGGGAATCAAAATTTCCTGGTAATATGCACAACTACATATGATGTCTTGCTACATATAGTTTCTTCAAAACGGATAAGTAGTTTTCAGAGGGATTGCGCTGACAAACTTTGTGACGGACAGACGGACGGGCCAAAAACAATATGTCTCCCCACCAAGTGGGGGGAGACTAAATTACCTGTGTAATGATCATTGAGCACATTGTACGTCCATTACCTGGGTAATGATCATTGAGCACATTATACTACCATTACCTGGGTAATGATCATTGAGCACATTATACTACCATTACCTGGGTAGATCATTGAGCACATTATACTACCATTACCTGGGTAATGATCATTGAGCACATATTACTACCATTACCTGGGGTAATGATCATTGAGCACATTTAGTCGTCCATTACCTGGGTAATGATCATTGAGCAGGTCCTCTACAGCGTCCACGATCATCCCCATTATGGAGTAGTCCTCCTCCACTGACTGGACCGTGATCAGGATCCCATGAGTTGTGTACCCTTCCTTCTGACTCACTTGTATGGACTCCAGCATAAAGTGACCCTTCTCGTGTCGCAGAAACATGCCATCCTCCCAGTATATCATGTCTTTGTTGTTGATCTTCAAACCTTTGGTACTAAAATCGATTATTCATATAAAAATTTCATTGAACTAGCATAATCTGTAGAAGTAATGTTTGGATAATCACTTTGAATGTACATGAGTAATGCATTTTACAAGAAAACTTCAAGTTTGTCAGGAATACAAACTATGTTTATACATATATGTATAAATGTGTACTGAGTAAAGATACCTTTAATGTAGAATTTGTTTTCCACAGATACTGTTTTGACCTTCACATACCTAGCTTTAGAGTTAATCCTGTAGAAGGACTTCCCAGGCTTGACCCTTACAGAGGACCTCAGGACCCAGTCATTGGCCAGCAGTTCTATCCTACACATAATCCTAGACAACAGCCTGCTCCACAGTCCGTTAGGTATAAAGGCCAGCTGATACAGGCGGGACACTCGCTTTCCACCACGCCCCTGGAACTGAAGATCCATTCCAGGATTGGGATGAAGATGAGAGGGAATAAATAACCTGGATTTGAAAAGTTTCCCATTTAGTTAACATGTAACAATGACTGAAGTACAAGGAGAAAACCTTTTGAAACCTCATTGCAGTCTCTTATATATCGTGTACAGGTAAATGATGCATTTTTTCAGGGGGTACAAATACGTGGACATTTTTGAAATTTTTTTTGGTTATTTTATTTTTGTGGCTTTCTCATAGGACATACAAATGAATGATAAAAATATTACTTCATGCTATTGATATGGTTGCCATCTGAAGACATGTTGCAATATTTTACAATTAAAACAGCTAACCACAGAAAAAAAAATCCGTAATGTCATATCAAGAGCAATTCTTACTTCCTGTCCGACTCCACCTTGAGTGCAATCTCGAATTGTTCCAGCAGCTGTATGTATTGTGGAACATTCTCATCAGGAAATCGAGGGTCCTCTAGATACATGTCCTGTACCGTACTCAGTGGAATCTTTCCTCCTTTCATAGAACGAACCAATGTCTAAAGGCAATACAGAATGTTAGCTTCGTGTTTTGGAAAGATACATGAAACCCTAATAGCTCCTTTGGAAATATGAAATATCAGGGGCTCTGCTTCAAATAATATTGAATCTCCACCCACTAAGGAAGCTTTCACATAAAGTTTTGTCTTTTCTGCCAAGTGGTCCAAGAGGAGAGATGCCATCATATTTTCATTATTTCCTAATTATCTCCTCATTTTGGTGATTTTTTTTCTCTCTCACCCTAAATTATCTTATTCCTTTCGAATATAATCAAAAAAGATATATGAATGATATTTTTCAACTTAGAAATGACTGCATGTTTGTCAAAAGTTACAGTAGGAGCCAACTTGTACAGTAAATTGAATTTTTGTCAAAGAAGCCAAAAATTAAGGGGACATAATTCAAAGACCATAATTGATTTGATTTGGAAATAAATTCAGATAAATGCATAAATTTGTTACTTTTATACATTTGGACTCATTTTGATTCTTTTACAAATTTTTGACAATACGATTTATTATCCCTTTTCAGACTCTTTGAAAAAGGTGTGACCTAGTTTGGAATCCCCTTTACCTAGTGATGCTTTGGTTAAAATTGGTCCTGTGGTTCTGGTGAAGAAATTGAAAATATATAAAGTTTACAGATGGACAACAGATGACGAGAAAGCTTATACCTCCGGTAGGTTAACTAGGATTGGACTATGTCTTTGATATTACACTTTAAATCCAATTGCAGTATAAAAGTGTGTGTCATGTGTCATGCAAAGGTTTCAGTTGACAACTCACAGAGTCAGTTAGAACTTGTGACAGAACATCACATAACCAGGTAGGGTCCATATAATAGAAGGTATTCAGTCCCTGAAGCTGTTCATTGAAATGCAGCATGGCACCCGATGTGACCAGGAATTTTACCACTACAAAATAAGGAATTTTTGTCTCAATCTAGTGTGTAATGGCTTTAATAAACCAATCAGCTAAAGGATGCTAATAGACTGATAAGACTACTTCAGTACTCTCTACTACTGATATTTTCAAAGAATTTTCTTACAATTTAAGTGTAAATCTTCACATCAAACCACAGATAACATATTTTTGATTAACAAAATGCATTGCTAACTGTACATATGTATTTTAAATTAACTTAATGACTAACTGGAAAACTGACACCACTGCAAGCTCAACCCACTCATATGCTACTTTAACTCATGATTTCATCACAAAAATTCTATTGGCATTTTGCGTTTACATCTACCCACTTTGCACAAATACAAAAACTGCAGAATGTACAATTTTTAAGTAGGTATGTCATACAATCCCACTGCCATTTGTTGTGATCTTAACCTCAAACACGGTGAATTATGCTTTACGTTGAATTTTATCCTAGATCTACAGATATTTGCTGCCGGTGTGTCCATGTTTTTTCACAACTAAACCCAGTACACACAATCATGCTTACCCTCTGGCACCTCCTGGGGAACTTCCACATCACAGTCGGGTATTTTCTCTATGAGATCATACAATTCACTCTGGATCAGGAAGGGGGGTTGACTGTCTTTGACTCTGTTCTGTAGCTCTTTGTATACTTCTTTCTCCACCATTAGGTAGCTGTTCGGAACACTTCTCCCCAGTAGGTATCGGCCTGATTTACTCCCGGTTTCCTTCATACTGCATGCTACGCTGTACAGTGCTTCTCTTAACTCAGACACACCTAATGTTAAGAATTCCGCAGTCTTTCATTGACAATATACAGGATGATCACATAAAGCTTGAATATCACTAGTATAAGCCCTTTAAAGTGAATATCAAATTCAAAATTTTGATCTTTAAGTAGACTATTTCAGTTTGCACTACTATACAGTCGAATCTCGTTATCTCGAACTTGATGGGACCAAGAAAAAAATGCCGAGATATCATATTTTTCAACTTAGAAATGGGAAAAGTTATACAGTCGAATCTCGTTGGGACCTTCAAATTAGTTCGACACAACCATGGTATTCGAGATATCAGTGTTTGAGATATGGAGGGTCAACTGTACGTGTATTTTTAACCTCGATATCAGTGTTTGAGATATCGAGGTTCAACTGTACGTGTATTTTTAAAAGAAATAGGATGTTTCCTGTGTATAGTGGAATTGAAGTGAAATATTCATGCTATCTATTCATTGTTTAAATTAGTCACACTCTATACTATTAAACTTGTCTAGGGTAACATGTAGCAGATGCTGTCGGAATTGTCTGAAATAAGCACCCACCTGCCCCCGTTGTACAAGACATGGGGATAATATTGCTATCCTCTAGTTGGGAACAGAGTCCTCCGTATCTCTCGGAAGCACTCCCAAATGCCTCCAGAAGCTTCATCTTGATCCCAGACACTTCCTGGTCCCTTGTGGGGCTGCAGTTTTTGTCCAGAAATGTGGCCGCTATGATCACCTTGGAATTAGGATTTCTTGCCTGAATGTCAGAAACAAAATTCTAGCATTATACTGATCTCATTATATCATGCAATTGTTGAAAATCACACATCCTCTTGGGTATCATATAACTATGAAATAGACATTTGATGAAACTCCAATATTGGTAAAGTACATTTTATTGGTCAAAAACATCTTTGCAACATATTTGACTTTCACAGTTCATGCTTACTCTTTTATCTGAAATTTCCAAATGTTATTATGCATTTATAAAGACTGAATCATTTCCCCCGGCTCCTAAGTACTGGGAAATAATTAGAATTTGTGGTGGCTCAATTTTCATGGAATTCATGGGTACCCCTTGCCCACAAATTGAATAAAGACAAAAGCAAAGATTCCAGAGTTATCTTTCTTACCAACATATAAATCCACAAAATTACATCCCCGTGAATCCGTAAGAATTCAGCAATCCACGAAAATTGGCCGCCATGAATTTAAATGATTCTACAGTATCTAGACATTCCTAGAAATTCAAATCATAGCATGCGACCATTGATTTAAAAACCTGTCTTACCTCTATGCTGTAGAGAAGTTTGCCTATTTTCTCAATGTCTTTGGCCAGAGACCAGAGGTCCCAGACCACCAGATAGAGCGAGTTGGAGGTGAAGAAGCAGTGATGTGTTGCCTTGTAGCACTCGTCCCCTGCTAGGTCCCACACACACAGTTCTATCGGCACTCTCTTGGTGTGATCCTTCTGCAATCATTCAATAATTTTTACATAAGCCACAGGCTCAAAGTTAGATATCCTACAGACATTTTGGATTATAGATTGTCGTCTTCTTATAATTATCAAAAATCTTCAATGTAACAATTACTAAAAAATTTCATTCTTAACTACTGATACCATGAATCTGCAAATTTGTATTGTAGAGTTTAAACTGCATGTCTTGTAGATTTGTGAGATTATTTTTGGTAAACTAAATCTACAGTAAAATCAATCAAAACTTAAACTAAGTACTGTAGATTCCTTATTCTACACTTTATATCACTTGTTGACTCTAACATGTCAAATTGCTAGAAAGTAAATTTACAATTGCTGTGTTAATGAAGAGTGTACGTTTACATGTATTTCAGTACCATAAAAATCATAGGTGAAAAAACTTATTTTAATTGCGATCGATGCTCTTGGTGAAATTATGCGATAATAAATTACTCATGTTTTATCAGGAATTTACAGTACTGGTATATTTCCTATAATGACCTATATAGTGTAGGAGA
This sequence comes from Ostrea lurida, assembly GCA_903981925.1. Taxonomy (NCBI): domain Eukaryota; kingdom Metazoa; phylum Mollusca; class Bivalvia; order Ostreida; family Ostreidae; genus Ostrea; species Ostrea lurida. The sequence continues at coordinate 14,319 of CAJDSM010049617.1, read as the reverse complement.
GACTTACTGAGTACATTCACATATGCAGTGATGGATATTTGTCCCAATCCTGCATTTAAATAAATTCTTTTGTGCCTTAATACTATGTACAAGAATTAGTTTGTGTATCAATCAATTTCGGGTGACGAAACGGTGTAGGAGAGACTTACTGAGTACATTCACATATACAGTGATGGATATTTGTCTCATTTCCGCATTTAAACAAATTCTTTCATGCCTTATTACTAAGTACAAGAATTCTCCAAATGGAAATAAGTTGTACGTATCTCGAAACCGGTGTAATGTATTTACATTTCCAGTGTTTATGCATGTGGTATCTTTACAAACTGTAATAATAGCAATTTCTTCGAAAATGTGTTGCAGTTGTGATTGATTGTATATTGTTTTACGTCCCTTCTGAAAATATTCCACTCATTGTTTTGCCGGTGAAGGCGCTGCAAATTTAGGCCTGTGCTTGGCGCTTATGGCCTTTGAGCAAGAAGGGATCCTTATCGTGCCACGTACACCATAATGTCATAAACTGTACATGTACAGGTAACAAACTTAATTTAGCAAAGATGAATTGCACTACATGCTGCTATATTAGTAGTGAAGAAAGCATTCTAAAGCATGCATTTACTTTTAGTGGATGAGACGAAGAATACGCATGAGCATAACTAAAATAAAATTCTTTGTTCCACAACACATGAACGTCCCGAATAAAATATCCAGGTATACCCTCGAGCTCGATCAGTACATGCGCTATTCAAACACTCTCTACAATGTATACTATCCAAACACTCTTCCATGTATGCTTGCTTTCCAAACATTTTTAAATACGATGGTAGCTTCTTGAGATTTGATATTTTGATCTATTTTTCCCAGCAGATTCAGAACCCACTTTGAAAATGAAGAAGAGATGAAAGAGACAGTTGAGATAAAGCATGTGATAAGTATGATGATCATACCTCAGTCCGAATTCTGTGTTTATCAGAGTACTGTAGTAAGACATGTATATTGTTCTTATCTATTAAGGAGGTATATAAATCATCATAATGGCTGACTTCTTTTCAAACACAGATAAAAATATTTATATAAGCAATGATTGTATATTCCCTTTGGATGTGACTGCCTGGCTTGGTATCTCTGTTAATTAAGACGGTAACTGCTGATCTGTAGATTGCATGGTTTGAGTACACATTTGTTCAGATTATTTTTTACTAAAACGGCATATTCTCATGAAGTAAAGAGAATTTGAATGTTTTCAATTTCAAAACATTATTGGATACATCCTCTGCTTTTCATTGATATTAAATTCCTCCTTAATTTACAATTTGTTACATCAGTATCATAGAAAATATCATGCAAGTGCTAGTTGTTTCAACCATTATACCAGTTTTAATATGTTGATGGTTCCTTTGACCCGAAGTAGAAAGAATACACTTCCAGTGGGTGAGGAAAACAACAAAAATTATTATAAAAAGCAGCTCTATCTAAAGATATGTAATTAACTGTAAGAAATACAAAAGACAATTGAAAGAAAAGAATTTTGCTTTACTGAAAAACCTACCGATAAAAATATTGCCATATTAATTTGCAAGTAATACATGTATCCTACTTATAACAAATACTTATAACTTTATATACTTATGACAACAAAAAAAACTACTGCATTTCTTTTATGTTTCTTTACTCCCTGAATTGACTGATCAACCAATTCAGGTAATTAATCTGCATAATCGAGTGATCGACATTTATTCACACTGAATGTAAATTGAGTCATTTCATATCATACCGAATACAAAAGTTCACTATAGTGATGAAGTTGAATGTATCTCAAAAAATTCATATAAAATGTTTTTTAAATACTTGTCAATGAATTCTTCATTTGGTCAAGGTTTTAGAATACTAGTATAAAAGTAAATGGTTTGAGAATTAAAGTTAAACACAGAAATAATCTAGGCATTACACTGTCAGATGAAGAAAATGACATCAGATTAATTGAAGAATACAATACCAGTTTTCCCAGAATTCCTCCCTTCCTGCGAGTACACAGAGTGGTTTCCACCCTCCGAATTCCAGTGCCGTGGAACTCAATGTTGGCTTTACAGCCTAGCAAATTAGTAATGGCCGTTTTCCCTTTATCCTACAAATTTTGAAATATATCCCACGTGAAGTTTTGGAAAACTGATTTCCATATTAAATGTAAATGTGTTAAAATAGATTATAGATAATTTTCTCGTACCTTTTTTCCCACCACCACCAGCTTCAGTCTGTAGTATCCTTTGCTTTGCCGGAGTTTTTCATTCAAACTCTGAATGGTCTTTTTGGTCCATATGTGGCAATCTAAGAAGTTTAAATAGTCTTTTCGTTATTACTACCATTACAAATTTATTAGAAAACCCAAGATTTCACTCCTTGCAGCATTTTGGCCATTAATCAATCTATTGCATAATTTTTTTTATGTCCTTGGTATGCTTCATTTCTAATACATGTAGTATGAAGGTAAATGGAATATACAATATTGTAGCCTCAAACAAAGCAAATTATAGAAAGAGAGAGATAAAACTTTAGAAAGCGTATTTGACCTTTCCTTACCTACAGGGGATGCTGGTTCCTCCCCGCTGATCCCCGTCCCATGAACATTCAAAGTGTTACACTGACTCAATCGCCCTAACTCACTTGGTAACACTTTTATGGCTGGATTTCTGAAATAAAAAGTGTTCTTCACTCTTTAGATCTGATTTCATTCAAGAAGACTTTATTTTCACAGTGTGAACACCACAAAAGGCAGGAAATGATCTCTATGAAATATTTACCTCACTATATCTAATTTTGGCAATGACCCTAGCTGACATAATGATATATTAATGTTGTCTGTGATATCTTTACAAATCATAATGATACACATTTCCTTACGAGTGTGTAGTAGTTGTAAACAATGCATGTAGGAATCACTTCTATTCTTTTTCAAAGGGGGGGGGGGGTATTAAAGTAAATAGCTAACATATAAGTAAATACTTTAGTATATCAAAATTATGCTTTGAAACTAGCCAGCATATAAATATCTACTTCAATTTATCTAAAATTTCAGTGACACTGGCTGATATTTTTTTAGGTCAGCACAATGCTATAGCCACCTGACAATAACAATACGTAAACTAGATGTGTTGGTGCAATCAAATAGATGTGTCAGTGCACGAATGCCCCTGCCTACAGTTAAGTCCAATGAAGGAAATTTATATGGCTAAAATTGAAAGCAGCAATTTTTCAAATCCAAGGGTCAACTCAATTTGAATATCTTGAAAAGCATTTAGTGACACATCAAGAACACTAAAATTATAGGCAATCTGCATACAAGAAAGTATTGATTGATTGATTGTATATTGTTTCACGTCCCCCTTGAGAATTTTTCACTCACATGGAGACGTCACCATTACTGGTGAAAGGCTGCAAAATTTAGGCCTATGGCCTTTGAGGAGGGAAGGATCTTTATCAGGCCAAACCTGCTGTGACAAGGGACCCCCTTAGTTTTTGCAGTCTCAACCTAAGGTCTGCCCCATTTAGTCTCCTCTTACAACAAGCAAGGGGTACTGAGGACTTATTCTAACCCAGATCCCTACGGGTATACAAGAAGGCATTTTTTCAAAGTAAAAGGGGCATACATTAATATCTCAGTCCGTTTAGGAAAAAAGTCCTGAAAACTGGTCAAAGCAGTAATCGTTCAAAGATAAAGGGGCACAACTCCATAAAAAAAATCAACAAACCAAAATGAAACTTGAACTTGATCTGTAACTCAACAATATACACCTGCATACAAAAAAATCATTTCAATTTCTCAAAGCATTTAGAAAAAAGGTCCGGAAAACTGGTTATAAGAGTAATTTTTCAAAGTTAAAGAGGCACAACTCCATTAAAAATCAACAAACAAAAACGAACCTCAAACTTGATATGTAACTTAATAATATATATCTGTATACAAAAAATCAGTTCAATATCTCAAGGAATTTAGAAAAAAACTCCGGAAAACTGCTCATTGCAGAAGGACGAAAGTACGGAAAGTACAGAAGAACAGGCAAGGGTAAAACTATATGCTCCGACCACTTTGTGGAGGGGGCATAAAAATTGATAACTGAATAATGTAAAACAACTGGCTGCTGCAGCAAATGAAACGATATATGTATGACCTGTAATCTTTGCATATAGCTAAACTACAACAATTAAAGCTGGTTAAATAACCTCCAACATCAAAATTGGCTAAAGCATGCAGAACTCACCAAATGATACCTAAATCAGCCATCTTTAGATCAGGTTCAGCATTACTATAATTCAATAATTGTTACTCCAAATCATGATAGAAATCGCCCTTCTTTACAATTATAGTGCAAGATAGTTGAAGTGAGTTACCGAGAGAGAAGAGTTTTCATTGAGTGACCAAAATAAATCAATTTTTGAAATTCCTAATTCATTTTAGGCTCAATCCAATGTTGGAAAAATAAAACAACATTCACCTCGTACGCACTACAGGTGAATACAATAATCCATTTTCTTCCTAGGTTGTTGGATGTCATAGAAAGCATGGCATTATTTGATCATTAATAATGGTTTTTTATTAGCCTATTTATTAAAGACACTAAAACAAAAACAGGTTATCCATCCTTGGTTACCACTAGAGCATACGAAACAAAACCCAGTTGTCCCCCCTTGGTTACCACTAAAGTACAAGACCTAGTCAAAGTTTAGTAATTAGAGATGCAAATCTTTGTTCATAAAGTGACCGAAGAATCTAAGCATCAAAATTGGCCAACTTTGACCTTATCAAACGATACCTGATTTAGACCTTATCTAAACGATACCTTGATTTAGACCTTATCAACGATACCTGATTTAAGACTTATCAAAACGATACCTGATTTAGACCTATCAAACGATACCTGATAGACCTATCAAACGATACCTGAGTTTAGACTTTATCTCAAACGATACCTGATTGTCTATCTTTGTTGACAGCTAGCTTACAAGACCTAGTCGAAAGGAGTTAAGCTATGAGTTTTCATTGGATGACCAAAAGTAACAAAAATTGTATCCATATGAAAATTACCAATTCACTTTTGGTTCAATGTTAAAACTATTCACTAATATATCTAATACAGAAATTTACCTTGACATATCTAAAGTTTGCAGCGACACTAGTTGACAGACAGATGGCGGAACACAGTCCAAGCAATTGTCACTCAGGTTCAACTCACTCAGGCAGTGAGCCAAATATGGAGGAAATGTAATTTTTGCAGAAACATTATCCATACTGGTTGAGGTTCTACTAAATCTGCTTGGGAATCCCCTACAGAAAAGAAGTATACATATTGAATACGGAATAACTTTTAGAAGCAGTACCTATTCTAATAAGTTTTATATCCTATGAAGATGAAAACTTTTATACCTTATGAGGCACCCATACTAATATAGAACACATAAACTTTATACACAACTAGGTACCCATAACAACATGAAATATGTAAAATATTACTGTAACACCGATATTCACAATCAATGTGTTGTCAGTAATAATCCTATGCTGTTCAATATGTATTTCTTCTCGATAAAAGCACCAACTTTAGAATTTAACAGAACAACCTATTTTTATAAAATAAAATATTGTGTAAGGAATATACCTCTAGCTTGTTTGAAATATACCTCTAGCTTGTTTGGAATATACCTCTAGCTTGTTTGAATATACCTCTAGCTTGTTTGAATATACCTCTAGCTTGTTTGTATTATGGAGGATATAAAATCAGTGGAACCATGGGGTTTCATTCCCGCATTATTCAAATCGCCCCATGCCTCCATATACCCCTATCCTACAAACAAGTTGGACATATACTTTCTTATTCAGCATCGTACCTGATCCTTGTATTGGGTAGGGGGGTGTCACCAGAGGGCAGCCCCAGTTTGTTGCCGCTAAGGTCCAGTATCTGTAACATCTTGCAGTCCCACACTTCTGGCCTCTGAAGAACATTAATTTTGTTGTTGGATAGGTTCAGCACCTGTAGACAACCTGATAAAAACCAGACCAAGATTCAAATGTATGCCCTCTGGTTCTCCATTCAGGTTCTCTCTCAACTTGTAATCCAACCCACCCAACTGTCACAGTATCAATTCTTCCCTAAGTTAATGCTTCTAAAAAGTTTACTTGTACTTCATTTACAGCTGTGTGAGTGACTCTTTAAAAACAGTAATCTAAAACACACAAGCATATTAAAGGAAAAGATTGTTGACAATTTGACCGTTTTAAGCATAGGTAGCCTCGTCCATGAGGTTTCATAATTCATAATCCTCTTATCCTTAAGATGCTAAGTATTCACACCAAAAGTAGTAATGATTGGTCTTGTAGCTTTCAAGTTACAAATGTAAAATTGTTAATGGGTGATACACGACACACGATGATGAAGACCAATGGCAATAGGTCACTGGAGTGACTCAGGTGAACTAAAAATGATTTGTTATTTGAATCGATAATTACTGCATGAATTTGTGTCAAACTTGGTAGTGACTAAAACTCAGTCCCGGTCTTGCCTAAAACCTGGTCTTCTGTCCTGGTGTCAGATTTTTCATATGAGCCCCATTTCTCATCAATTCTATTCCATGCATATTTTCTGTTAGTTGAAAGAGCATATAATTTTCTTCTTTTGTAAAAACACTGGCTACAGAGTTTTCAATAAGGAGAAAATGATGCGATCAGCTAACTAATAGAATACATGCATGATATTGTTGTATATGTAAATTAACAAGAAATAGTAGAGCTCAATCTGGGACCGGGACCAAGTCCAGAGATCAAGACTTGGCCTAGATTTCTAGGGGGGAAAAACTAATTTTAAAGTCATAACTAGGAATTACGTCTGTGATTTAATTTACTTAAATTTTGACTGCTCGAGTAAATTAAGGGTAATTCGGACTTAAGTTTGAGGGTTTTTTTTTTTAAAGAAATTCAAGCTAGGACCTGCTTTTAGCCATTGCCATCAAACTTTGCTTGGAAAAATATCCTGCATGAAATTTTATGTTTGTATACAAACTGCCACACAAAATCTACGTACAGAGCTTAACCATGCTTTCTGTCATTTCTTCCAAAAAGTTGAAGTCCAGATGTAGTTTTTTCAGCGTTGCACACCAGAACAGTTCCACACTTGGAGCAAACCGGACTATTTCATTGTGAGACAGATTTAAAGTAGACTGCAAATAAGCATACATTCATGGATAAACAGAGTAAACTACATATACTTGTTGAAAACATTTTATTGAAGTAGCTGTATTCTGTTGAGTAGTCCAACCTCATTATCTCAAACTTGATGGGACCGAGAAAAAAATTCCACATATATTTGTTTGATTTTTTTTTAATATCGAGGGTGAAAATACTTAGAATATAGGTTGCCGAGACTTCATAGCCACTTCGACATAACCATGATATTCGAGATATCAAAGTTCAACTGTATTACCTTTTAAGTTAACATATGTTCATACACAAGATTTCCATGCTGCTTACCAGTTTACATTCCCATGGTGAGGGAAAGGCCACCAGTTTATTGTGACTTGCATCCAGTTCTACGAGACCTGTACAGGCGCTGATTTCTGTTGGAAGCATTTCTAGGTGGTTATGCGAGGCATTCAGGCTGCGTAATTTTGTACAACACCATTCAGGCCTCTCACCTAAAAAAGACATGCAAAACAATGAAATCAAATCGGCTTGCCTCCTGACCGAAATACAAGATTACTACCCATTTACATATTGTTTTTATTCCATTTCTAATTATATATGTTCCCCAGACAAAGTTTGGAACACATTTGCTTTTGCTCTGTTTCTTCTTTTTCTTTATAATATTAACAAGATCTTCTGTTCTGTTTCCATCAGAAGTCATTTTTATTTAAAGTTATGACAATTGCTTAGTTACATAATTTTAAAGGATCTAAAGGTATTTACATTGGATAAAATACCTATCTGGTGCTCACAATGAAACTGTGTCTAGTTCATATTAATAAGGTCTTCCTTTTCAATGGAAGACCCAATAGTGATTGTATGATTTATCATTAATATTCTTTTCCCTTTTGTTGCTCAAATGTTTTGTTTTTTGTTTTTTTTAATTTTCAGGCATAACAGGGAATGATAAGATCTCTATCCATATTACTTTGGGGTTTTTTTCCCTTCACTTTTTCAAATATGGATACTTTCAATTTTTGAAAAGAGGTTTTACACATTGCAAGTCCCCTCAATTTGTTTGGATAATGCTTAAAAACACCTAAAACTTTGTTTTTCAATTAATTGGTTTGAAAGTTACACAATAGATACCTACTAAGACACTTAACAGATTGATGTGGCAAAAATTACTGACAAGTAATGCACACTCAATTGATTTGATTAGAAAATGCTGTAACTTAATATAGCAGTACAACACCTCAAGGAAATAAAATTAAAGTTATGCTGTTCTTGATAGAAGTGTATAAGGAACTTCCTCAAACAAAGTGGAATTGGGTTATTTGGGGAACATCTGGAATGGTCCCCGTTACGAATTAGCAATACTGTAGTTGTGAATGTGTTGCCTGTGATGTCATTATTAATCATGTGGATAATGTATGTGTATTTATTTTGATGGAATTCACAATTCAGCATCGTTGGCAGTGATGCATGCAACAACAAAAATTTGACTGCTCTAAAATATGAAGAAGTGCTCAATCATAAACATATCAAACAGTGCATCTGTTCTAATTTGCTAAAATCTTGACACATTAAATTAACTACACATAAAGTATCAAATATTGCCCCTTACACATGTTACATATATTATGGCTTTTATAGTTGCTTTGCAGGTGACACAAAATTGGGCTGTCAGACTGGTTATATATAGTAAAGTATAATCAGTTTATTTACGTTCTGGTTTCAACATCTTCCAGTCTTCATATCGCTGATGGGATTTCACCAGATATTTCATCCTGTTGTGTGCTACATTCAAGTATTTCAGTTGAGGAAGTTGAAAAAGTTCATAACAAAGTTCTTCTAGTTGATTTTCTTGCAAGAGGACATTTTCTAAACTGAGAAATAAATAGAAGAATACACTGTATTAGTCAGCAATATCAGTAATACCATATAAGGTGATATATTGCTCACCCGAGTGACCTTGGCCCTGGCTCAGCAGTGATGATTTTATTAAAAAGAATTTTCAAGATTCCAAATTCCTTAAAACTGACCCAGCGGTTCTGGAGAAGAACATTTTATGCAAAACTTTGATTCCCTATTGTGGTCCCACCCTACCCCCGGGAGGTATGATCTGATCAAATTTGGATCTACTCTATATCAGGAAGCTTTTAGGTAAATATCGTTTCGTTTGGTCTTATGGTTCTTGAGAAGACAATTTTTAAAAGATTTTCCATATATATTCAAATGTAAAACTTTGATCCCCTATTGTGGCCCCACTGTAACCCCGGGGGTCATGATTTGAACAAATTCGAATCTCCACTATATCAGGAAGCTTTCATATAAATTTCAGCTTTTCTGGCCCAGTGGTTCTTCATCAGAAGATTTTAAAAGATTTTCCCTATAATACATGTACTTTGATCCCCTATGGTGGACTCATCATATCCTGGGGGTCATGATTTTGAACAAACTTGAATCTGCATTATATCAGGAAGCTTTCATATAATTTCAGCTTTTCTGGCCCAGTGGTTCTTGAGAAGATTTTTTAATGATTTTCCTATATATTCCATATAAAACTTTGATCCCCTATTGTGGCCCCATCGTACCCCGGGGTCATGATTTGAACAAACTTGAATCTCCAGTTATATCAGGAAGCTTTCATATAAATTTCAGCTTTTCTGGCCCAGTGGTTCTTGAGAAGAAGATTTTTTAATGACACCACCTCTATTTGCAATTTTGTGATTATTCCCCTTTGAAGGGCCCCATTCCTTCCTTGGAACAAACTTGAATCCCCTTCACCACAAGGATAATTATGTACCAAGATTGGTTGAATTTGGCCCAGTGGTTCTGGAGAAGAAGATGAAAATGTGAAAAGTTTACAACGACGACGCCAACAACGACGACGACGGACAACGGACAAATTTTGACCACAAAAGCTCACTTAAGCCTTCGGCTCAGGTGAGCTAATAATATATTGGTTTCTTCCTCTATCGATAAACAACCTTTGAACTGTTCAAAATATTGTGTCACAATGAAAACGTATCAAAATAATTGGATTGACCTTGACCTTTAATCGTAAAACATGTAAAGATGTCTTTCATTAATCATCAATTACATGCATGTACCTGTCTAAAAATATGAAAAGTCTATGTAAAACTTTTCGATAGTTATTGTGTCACAATTAATCAGCATAGTAAAATTAAGGATTGAACTTCTAATTGTGACTTTGACCTTTTACCTCAAGACTAAAAAACAAAATAAAAAGGTGTCCTTCTTTAAAGTCGTTGGATATTCCAGGTTTTGCTATGTTAACATTCACACACATCAGTTTTACAAAATTCAATTTGTGGGGGCGCAATCCTGTGCCCTAAACGGTCAACTGTTTTTGTATTGAATATCAAAGTTTTCTGTTGAAAATCATTCAAGACATTTTGCCACTATGAAAGTGATGACAAAAGATGGATGTATGGATGGACTGACACATGAAAAGGAAACTAGTAATTCCCTTCAGCAAAGTCTACAGGGGGGACTAAAAAGATTATACAGATCAGCAGAAACATAGTAATTTATCACTGAGTTATTCTCTCTTATCAGATGGGGTACTGACCCTTTCAGCCCCTCAAATCTAGTTGAGGGTTCCAGTGTTGTAAAATCGGACAAAATTTACAATCGATTATCGAATTGATATTGGTAGTACACAATCGATTATAAAATCGATTATTTTGAATCTGGAAATGAGATTTTTGCCACATCAGGATACTCGAGTACGCTCGTCATTACAGGGTACAGAATTATGAATCGCCAATCAAGGGCATGAGACGCTCTCCTGAGAGTACAAAATTCAAACGCAGTGCATCTAAATGCAAACGTAAAGCTTAGTATAGTGATACAATGTAGCACATATAGTTCTGACAGCTCTTCAGGGTATAGTTCATCTGAAAGTATGAGTGTTGGTCATTGTCAGCGACAATCGATGTTCAAAATTTATAATCGATTGTCGTCATGTGCTGCTTTCAGCGACGATTTTCCGATAGTCGGCGACTATTGTAACAACACTAGTGTATACCAGTCAAACAAGGTATAGTGATATATATGTTTCAAAGCAGCAGCATGTACAAGGCAGTGACAATCTATACAGATGTCATAATTCAATAACCTTGACCTGATTCATAAGCTTTCGTCATCTGCATTTGTCTAAAAAAAAAAATTCAAAATAAATTGATAAGCTTTGAATTTATTACCGATTTTATTATTCTAGATTCAACTTTCTAAATAACCCTGACCTTTGACCAATGCTTGGGTCATGTGTAAATCATAATCATTAGCTTTTCAATAATAATTCAAACTGACCTTGACCTTCGGGTTATGTACTCGAGTATTCTTTGCCCTAAAGTTTTGGTGTTTGTGTGCACTTTGATCAAAATCCCTTAATCGCCAAATCATTGGCAAGTGAATCAAAGGATTTAACTTTTACTTTGTAAAACAATTAAAACATAATAATAGAGGAGTCTCACAGACTGATTGACAATCTGGCAATGATGTGTTCCACTATATTGTTCAGGGACCACGAATAAATTTGCATGCGACTATCTTGAATTGTCAAGTTTAATCCAATGAATTGCCTACATAGTAGCACAGTAGTGTGCAAAAGTAGCAAATTAAAGACGTATCCAAGCAATAACAGCCATATAAATCTGCAGACAATAAGTAGTCCACACAAGATGAGGAACTTCTTACTTAGAACACTGTATGGCTGACGGACTCTCTGCTTTAAATGTGCCGATTTTGTTATTGGAAGCATTGAATATCTTAAGAGCAGGTAGAGCCCAGGGAATGCTGGCAGGCAGGCGACTGATGTGGTTATTGCTGATATTGAGTTCCACCAAAATGTGAGTGTAGTGTGAGAGCATAAGTAGATGGAACCCGCCCAACTCTCGGTGACTGTAGTTGGCTATGTGCTGAAAATGGTATTAATTCTGGCATTAAAGAGGCATGGTCATGATTTTAAACTTAAGTTTCATTTTCCCATTTTTAATGCTTTACAATGCTTTGTAATGGTCAGCAAAAATTTGAATGCTAGTTGCAGATGAGTTACAAGTGAGATACAGCACTTGCAATTCAATGTTATGTACACAAGGTTTGTACCATGTTCCTAAGAGATTACTTAATACTAAAAATATCATGTTTACGACAAGAGATGTGACAGACACTAGACACTGTTTAATTGTATTCAGATTTAACTCATAATTTGAAAAATGTACTTTAAACAAAATTTTTAGCCTACGTGAACAAAAACATGGCATGAACCTTGTTTACATAACAAAGAATTGTGAGCTTGAAAATTTTCAGCTCAAAATGTATTAATGCCCCTATAACTGTGATCAGTACTAAATTACCTACCGTTAACCCTATCTTTACATTACTCATTTCAAATACAGATAATTAGATTTCTCTCCTCCTCCTCTCTCTCTTCTCTCTCTTACTCTCTCTCTCTCGCTCCTCTCTCTCTCTCTCTCTCTCTCATAAACCAGATATAAGTACCACTAATTCATCACTGTAACCCTCAGTTGTAAACTCCATCTGCTGTTGACTGATGCAGTTTTTCACCAGCTTCTGGGAAATTTCTGGAAAATCTTCAATAATTTTTTCGTTCAGTTCTGCACCAAACCCTACCAAGGTCTCTGCTACAGCGAGGTGATTCCCTGGAAAAGACGTGCCAAGGCTTGATACGTTTCATTGTATCATACTAATTTTAAAACATGTAGCGCCACCTATGTTGTACTAATATACCAAACTACTCTGTACATCAGGTCTGATTTGCAATATTTTAACTTAAATTTGCATAAAATCATGACACATTGAACTAACAAGATATGAAATTACAAAATTCCCTACTGCTCAAATTGATAACCACTCATGAAAATCTCTTCTAGTAAACAACCCCCCCCCCCCCAAAAAAAAATTAACAATGCTGACCTTATGAAAAGTATTTGCAATATTCAATATAGGTGCACTCAACAAGGGTTTCATAAACAGATTACTTACTCCAATACACTTAAAATATCATATCCATAATATTTGTGTGAAAGTAAAAATTTTAAACAATGATACAGGCACTGACCAGCACAGGCAGCATAGAGAGGCGTTTTGTCCATTGAGAAGGAGGCAGTGTGGGAGTAGTACGGGGGATGGTTGATGTCCATCTCGGGAGTCAGCCACATATTGATGATTCTTTGATTGCCCCCCAAACAGGCTGCATACAGAAGACAGGTCCTCACCCTCAAGTCCTTCACCATTTCTGTTGGTGGATAATGTTTACATACAAAATATAAGGAAGAACACAATTACTGTACAAAGACAAGTGTGTTTCTATATCAAAATACCGGTTACAAAAAGTTTATTGTTAAATTTCCAATATTTCAACAACAAAAAATTTGAACCAAGTCTAGTTGGTACATACTACAAAAAGTACATTCTAATCAGATAACATTTTCTTGTTGTAAAATGGTTATAATGGAAACTAATATCTTGATGTTATGCATCAAATAAGCAGCAATTTGATTATTTTTAAATCAGCATTTTCTATCAATTTTGATTGTGATCAGTAGTTTTTCATCAAAGTTGTTTCAAATTTTTTTAAAATTCAAATTCTTAAATTTTGGTTCATTTAACTCAATATCTTTTTAAACTATATTAATTTGATGTATAAATTTTCCAGTTGACATGTTTCTTTAAAATTTCAGCTGTAGATACTTGATTTAACATGGCAACACCATCGTAGCATCTCCTAGCTCACAATGTGTTTTCTATCTTTTAGGCATATATGACCTTGACGTTTGACCCTGAAAATCAATAGGGTTCATCCTCATCATGTTTGATGACCCTCTGATAAATGCTCTTGTTTTTATCTCATTAACAATGTTGCAGAAAGAATAGTCAAAAGTGACCTTTGACCTTGAAAGTCAATAGGGTTCATCCTCTCTCCATGGGCAACATTTGTGGAAGGATTGATGATCCTCTAATGAATGCCCTTGCATCTGTCTTGTTCACAATGTTCTGAACACACACCCAGACATATAGCCACACAGAAGCGATGCTATATACCCTCTGCATGCAACTAATTGCGAGGGATATAAAACTAGATGTGTCGGTGCGACACG
>CAJDSM010049613.1:0-12977 GCA_903981925.1 Ostrea lurida | reverse complement strand
AAAATCAGTCCTACGCCTCTGTGGAGGCATCCTTAGACACTGCAGATTCAAGTTTAATCTAAATTTTGGTCTTCGTGGATGGGATGATACAACTATTTGCATGGCACTGCGTAGGAAAATCATGTTCGCAGTAACAGCAAGGCCATGGTTACTCTTTTTGATATGTACGCACCACCAGGTAGTGCAGGTTGAAGTTTGTTTAAGTCATGATCCCCGGGGGTAGGGTGGGTGTAAAATATTTACATAAAAATGCACATGCTTATTGCTACATGTAGAAACATATTACAATGTAAAATTAAACAGCAGAAAATGGTGATATTTCGGTATATCTGACCAATCTTTGATAATAAATTATAGAGAAACTGGGTCCATTTACTTACTACATGTAAATATACGCATACTGCACATGATAACCAGGGATTACTTTAGGTAACTCTGAGGACATTTTCTTCAATCTAATACTTTTTTTTTCTTGTCATCATACCTTTGATTTGTAAAGCAAACTCGCATTCAATCAACAACAAAATATAAAAAGAAAAATAAAACCCACATCAGAAACCGTCGATTACTTTCCTACATTATAACATTCGCATCTTCCGTTGTCACATTGTTTTGTATGTTTGGTGGTATCCGAGTCTCAGTAACATGCTTTTCTTTTAGTAGAGCTCTGTGTTGAAAATGGTACATGTATATATTACTAGTAGCTTGAGAACGTCGACACTGTGCACTTTACACATCTGTAATCAATAGTTGTCTTTCTATGCATATGTATATATTAGATTATTAAACATTCCTATACTGAAGGGCATAAAACTCATGTTTGGTTCAGTCCGCACCCGAGGGAAAGATGTCGTATGCATTAATTAGAGAGCAAACTATGGAACTCTGGGAAATGTTTAACGGTGTGCCACCTTCATCTGAGGCACTGCTTTGTTTTCCTGGTGTGTTGTGTAGAATGTGTTCTCTCTATAACCACTATCCGTGAGGATCCGGGTTAGAATAGCTCCTTAGGACCCCTTGCTTATCGTAAGAGGCGACCAAATGGGGCGGTCTTTCGGGTGAGAGCGTCCTGTGTCTCAGCAGGCAAAATCCTTCTCTGTTCAAAGGCCGTAAGCGATTAAAATTTGCGGACCTTCACCTGCAATGGTGACGTCTCCATATGCGTGAGAAAAAAACCTCTCGAGCATGATGTTGAACAATATACAATCAATCAATTTATCTATACTATCCTCTGTCATTTTAATCAAATTTACGGTATATTAATATGCATTTTAGATTCACTAAACCAAGTCTACATTATCACCGGGATCTTAGGATGATACAAGGACATGCATTATTTTATTCCTACACCATGTAGTTTTTAATTTATTTATTTATTTTTTTTTGTAAATATTTGTCAGTTTATATTTTTGTTCAAAGAGAGAAGAGAGAGAGAGAGAGAGAGGGAGAGAGAGAGAGAGAGAGAGAGAGAGAGAGAAGAGAGGAGAGAGAGAGGAGGAAGAGAGAGAGAGAGAGAGAGAGCACTTGTCAATTTTACGTACGTCATTGGTTCTATGAATTAAGTAATTTCAGATGTCGCGCATCGCAGGAAGAATACCTCGGAATATTGCTCGACAAGTGGAGAACATTTGTAATACTGAAACTGCCAGACTGATTTGCTAAGGTCAACCTTAGAAGACTAATGTTCATAGGAACAATGCCGAAATGTTAAGTCTTTATTTTCTCTATTAATTATAACAATGATAATGACTGTACAGTGTCGTTTCGTCGGGAACATTATTGAGCACGTGACGGTTACTGAAAAACGGCTGAAGTACAGCGAGTATGAAGTATCAAGGTAAAACGCAACAAAAAATCCTAATAACAGGAATTGGGTCAAGGTTTGCTATTTGTAGAAAATTTCCAAAATTGTACTCTACATTGTAGGGAATCCCATAATATTTTATCGGGTTGCCTTTGGCGTGGAAGGAAGCACAGTTCCACTGGTCAGTCACGTCTCAAGCCGAATGGATCCATTGGTCAACAACGTCACCTTCAAGACATCAATGAAGGAATCAATTTTGGTTCCAGATGAGTTTTTTTTTCCCTTTTGTCACCTTCAAGACACCAATCATTATGATTTCTTCTTCGCAGGATAGGAATCAAATTATATCTTAATCTGGCTTCTTGATGTTTTTTGTCTTTTGTCACCTTCAATCCACCAATTCTTTCATACCGGTGATATTTGTATTATCAAAGATTATCAGATATTTCAATATAATTAAATTTTGCACACGGTCTCCGCTATCGGTTCTATTACAATTTTTCAGGTTAATCCGTGTAAACCCTAATTATTTTACGTTCAAACCGTATAACTGAACTTCGTACGTCCAACAATGCTATACGTTCACAGATAAATAATTTAAATTTTGCACCGTCTCCCTATCTGTCTATTACAATTTTTTCAGGTTTTAATACTCCGTGTAAACCGTAATTTTACGGTTCCATTAACTGGTACTAAACCTGAAACTTCGTACGTCACTAATTATATACGTCACGACAAATGATCGTTCCTATTGTGACGTCAGTTGAAGCTAAAATTCCCTACGACATGAACTTGATTATTTGTATTCAGAGCTTCGAAATCAAGTTTACGCTATCAGAAATAGCTCAGCGAAATTTAATTATACGAAAATGACCTGTTATGATTTTCAAGTTTACCGGATAATAGATTAAGATCTTGCCACACGGTCATCCCATCCTGTTGCTATTACAATTTTTCAGGTTTAATAATCCGTGTTAAACCCTAAATTTATGGTTCATGCTGTATAAACTGGAACTTTGTAACGCCACAATTCTAATACGTTCACAGACAAAATGCCATATCGGAACATCACTGGGCTTTTTCCGTAGGGCCGTGTCGATGTTCCGATTGAGACAATTGCTCGCATCCATTGTGACGTCAGTTGAAGCTAAATTCCTACGACATGAACGTTGACATTTATTTTTGTTATTCTAGAGCTTCGGAAATTCAAGTTATGACTTTCAAATAGCGAAAAGTTAATTATAAGAAATGACTGTTATAATTTCAAGTTTACCGGGATGAACCAATGTTGCCTATTTGCAAACATAATATAATACCGCTAACGCGATAATATAGTTTGCAGAATGGCAAGCATCAGTCAATCTTCCGTAAACTTCACAAATTTCTAACATCCATTCTTAATTGAACGATGTTGCCTATTTGCAAACTAATATAATCGCGTAACGCGGATTATATAGTTTGCAAATACTATTAGGCAATATCAGTTCAATCTCCGGTAAACTTGTTAAAAATGTCTGTCATTACATTACTATTTTTGTTTGCCTAAAGTATACATATTGCAGAAATACGTTGTTACAAGCCATAATTATAAAGAATATTACTATTGCTACATATATACATGTATATATATAATCAACCACCTACACTCCAACTATTTTTATATATATTGTATTTCTGACCATGAAAAAAAAATCAATATCAAGATATATGAAGCAGTACAAGCTTTTACTACAGGAATGAATAGCTTGTTTAAGGTGGAATGCTGCATCAGAGAAATTTGACGTGGATGAAAAATTTTAAATAATATTTTTGAAAACAAAAAAATTCTAATTCACTCTATTTCGTCCAAAAAATAATGCAATTTTAGTAGAAAGCCAATTTGAAAAAAAATATTAAATACCCCTGTTGACACAAAACCCGCGATCTACAGTTCAGAAGGCAACTTGCTAACATATTGAGCTACTCAGCTAGGAATTTAAAGAAATGAATTGACATACAACCCTGATAGTGATATTTTCATCCATGTTTCGAACGGAAGTCAGCCATTATTCACCCTTAAGTATTCACATTCTAAACAGTCGAAGTTTGTAATATCCCTGTCCCCATTGTTTTCTTTTTTTTCCCGCCTTCATTAGAACGCGCATGCACGCATGAACCCACCTACCCATCCAGTGAAACGGTGAAAGGTTTGGATACGAACTGAGCTTCGGGATATGCTGAACGATTTGAGCGGAACAGTTCTGATCGAAAACAGAACGCTTTGAGATGGAGAACGAACAATTTTGGATGGGGAACGGAACGCTTTGGGCCAAGATAGGAAACTGGTTCAGCCTCGCTTTCAAATTTTGCATTCCACAGAGAAGGGTGAAATTTAAACCAAATGATAATGAATTGTATGTTTTACCACATGATGATATCTTGAAAATTTTATCTACGATATCAAAAAACAATGGTCAGAACTATAGTAGATTATGTTCGTTGGCGTGCACTGCAATAGCATATACTACATAATAGTATGTCAGATGTCAATGTAATTTTGATTCATAGGCGCTTGGGTCATGGACAATGTAAATAAAGACTATTTAAAGCTATACAGAGGAAATTCGAACAATTATCATGACATTTTCCCACTGCATGACGGAAACTTTTAGTTTTCTGGAATCCGTTAATATACTTTGTATTTAGTATGCTGCTAAACTTTAATTCGTAAACAATAAAAAATTTACTTCACCCATTACATGTGTACATGCAATTAATGGACTCTGGACAAAATTTATTTGGTCCAAATTATGTTTTTTATAATATACGATCACTGTTTTGAGAGATTTGAAACGGAACATTGACTTTTACACACAAAATGATAAAAACTGAGTTATTTTATCATAAAAGTTGTTTTTTATCATAAAGTATGGGCAATCAAACTGAAGAATATGGTTTTATCTATGTATTCACAAAAATGATCAGCGGAAATTGGTATGGCAACATCAACGTACTGTTGATTATAATTGTTGCAACTTTTATCCATGTAATGCTAAATATAAATGTGCTTGAAGTTGGTATACATGTTATTATCAATAAAGAAACAAGGCTTACAACTACATGTAGTTTGCCCTTTTCCGTGCCCCGTAACATCTAAATCGCCTTAAATCTAGCAAATGCGCCGTTTATCCGTCGACAAGTGAGGCGTGTCTAATTGAAAAAAGAAATCAATACGATCACTTATAACCATCTACTACCGCCAATTCGCATCTTCGCGAGCCAAGTGTTCGATTCGCTTTCTCTAACTCTCCCCTTGGCCAGATTTAGTCGCGACTGGAATTGCCATCTAACGGACAATGCGAGTTATCGCTCTTGACGGAAACACTCGCAGTGAACAGATTGGTTTGGTGGTTTTTTTTTTTTAAATTAGGTGTACCATTACTTGTTGCGACAGCTTATATCACCTTTATCTTTTCAGGCGTAAATCCCGTAATTAAAACTTGCCTTTCTGATCTTAACGATTCTACTTGGTTTTTATGTCCATGCTCAATCTTTCCGAATTTGTTCAAGTCTATTCCAGCACATTCCACAGGATACCTAGCCCTCTGTCATCATTTGGGTGCGACACATAATCGATAATCTCTAGTAACTGGTCAAAAAACTCAGAATCTTTCTCCAAAAATTGTACGTCTTTGTTTTATGGGCAAAATACAGTGGCAAAGCCGACTACAATACCAGACTCACTCAAACCGAACAGGTATGAATGGCGCCAATTTGATTGGATGCCTTGGGAAGTCAAAGCACGATATTTTGAAGGCTTAGAAACTCGACTAAATCTGCCAAGGGAGAGCTAAGTAAGCGAATCGGACACTTGGCTTGCGAAAATGCGCAATTCGTTGCATTCCTTTTATTTCTAACAACTTTTTGCTCATATCTCGTTTGGAGTCATCATTTCGCAGGTTCTACGGTCGCTGTGATGACCTTGTTTACGATTACAAATTATCACTAAGTCATATGTTGACTGATTTGTTTCATACCCTTTGTTGGACTGTCGTTTTCCTACTGGATTTGACTACGGGTAATCCCGTTTACTTTATTTCGACTAAGGGCTCACGGCGGGTGTGACCGGTCAGCAGAGGATGCTTACTCCTCCATGGCACCTGATCCTACCTTCGCTTTTGTCGGAGGTCCGTGTTGCCCTACACTCGATTTTGTATATGTTTTTTGGATTATGATTACGTTTGACACAATGTTAACTTCGCCTTTTTGTATCTAAGTGCTACGTATCAAAGTGATGCGTTCTGCACGAATGAACATTGCAATATTGAACATGGACATTAACAGCAAACTAACAAAAATAGACATGCTAAGTTACAGGTATATTTATCAAGATTTATTGATGCAAAGGTTTCACGGGTCACACCTCTATATGAGCACGTGACTCGGATGGAAGGTCATGACCCATAGGCCTGTATATAATATGATATCGAGGATATTTGTGCCTTGTATTCTCTGATACATATTCTGTATAGAACTAGAATTGCCTGCAGCACATTGTGCTAATCTTACACAGCACACGTGGCTCCCCTTCTGTTACTCTGCATTAGATGAAACCCTGACCGCATTGATACTTAGTCATCATCGTTCTCTTTGCAATACTATCGACAGTGAGCCGTGCTAAATAATCCGAAGTGAGGTGCTCAGACAAGTTACAGTGTACGAGCAATACCGTCCGTTTTCTGGCATCCGTATACCATGTGGTTTAAATTTGCCACGGATTGCGCTAGATGAAATGCCAACTAGAAATTTGTAAACATATTTAGAAAGATATTTCAATAAATGTCTTGATGCATTTTATTGGCACTGAGATATTCAATGTAGACGTACTATTCCGTTATAGTAAGCAAAATTTATCAATAAACAACACTTTTTTTTGCTACATTAACACTTCTTTTCCATAAATTAAGGATGTACGCGACTTAGACTTGAGAATATATCCATTAAAAATAAAGAACAGTGATCAGTCTCAAAACTCCTACACAGAATGCAAAATTACGAGTTGGGCCCTTGGACAAGGGTGGAATCAGATGTCTTCGAGGAGTAAGCATTTCCTGTTTACCGGTCACACCCGCCGCGAGTCCTGTATATCTTGATCATGTAGAGGGAGAAATCCGCAGTCAAAATAACTGTGTAAAGAACGGGCTAATAATTGGTATGAAACACGTCAGGAAGCATTCGTACAAATGACATGTATCAATTTGGCGAAACAGCACCTCATACATGTATAAAGTATGATTTTTGGCTTGGTTCAAATATATATACATGTATATAAAAAGATAGCAATATTTCTGAAACTTTGTCATTTTTTCTTAACTTCTATCCAATATATCATTTTTCTAAGACGTTTTCATGAAATATTTGCGTATTTCGAGATTTAAACGAAAATAGTAGAATACCAATCTTCTGTCAGAAACACATGTCTATCGTCCACACTACGCAGTCCTCTTTTAAGGACTGTAACTTGTTTTACATTTTTAGTATCAAAAATAGAACGTCCCCATGAGTTTTTTGGCAGGTTTCATGAGATATATTATGAATTACATGTACATCATGCATCAAAGCAAGCTTGAATCTTAAGAAATATCTCACTTACAAACAATCATTTACAAAAGGAGACAAAAATTTAAAGAAAAGAAAAAAATAATTGAGAGTTTGTATCACTCTTTCGAAGGTGAAATCATACTTCCTATGGGGTTCTATAACGAGCCATTAAACAGTATTTTGATGTACCGTGCCGCCTTTAATGTAGCTTTTGATTTAAATAGACATAAAATCGATAATTTCAAATGTGATATCATAAGAATTTGGTATCGATATCACTAGAATTTGGTTTCAGTTGCATTAACCTATACTCTTTGCGACATTAGTTACATGTACATGTACATGTACGTATGATAATTAAGGAGAAAATGTGTACGTGATATAAACCAGTAAAAGAAGAGTTGAAACTCTCCTATTTCGTGTACTGTGAAATTCAAAGGATGATGAATGTACAACCTTTGTATCAAGACTCACAGATTGATTGATTATATATATTGTTTAACGTTTCCGCTTGAGAATTTTTTCACTTTTATGGAGACGTCACCATTGCCGGTGAAGGACTGCAAAATTTAGGCCTATATATGTTCGGCGTTTATGTTCTCTGGGCAGGGAGGGATCTTTTTCCTGTCACACTTGTTGTGAAACGGGACCTTGGGTTTTTGTGGTCTCATTAGAAGGGCTGCCCCATTTAGTCGCCTCTTACGACAAACAAGGGGTACTGAGAACCTATTCAAACCTGGATTCAGTCAGATCCACAAAGGGTCGAAAATCACAGATTTTACTAATGTTACTTAGAATGAAAATAATGCTGAGTGTTTTATATAGAGGATGACAGTGACATTACTGAAATGTTATTCAACATGCATATGAATACAATGTAGCAGTTGTTTTATCGAGAATTAAAGTGATATTACTGAACTTGTTGCGTGTCATGTCACGGTTGAATTAAATCATGAATGGAATATGGGATGTCCTTACTTACGATTTAAAGTAGATGGGGGTATGAACAGCAATGCTTCACACTCACTGACATACTAGCGTGAAGTTTGGCAGTTCATACGCCCCTCATGCGTATTCAAAACTGAAATTTACATGATTCCAAATCTGAAATTTACATATTCCAAAACTGACATTTACATATTCAAAACTGAAATTTACAATATTCAAAACTGACATTTACATATTCAAAACTGACATTTACATCCTACTTTCATTTTTTGTCTGATTTCGCAGCCAGGATCCATACGCGCATATAGTGTACAACTATTAACGTGCACATTACAATTTGTAAAAAGGCAACAACATTGAAAATCAAAACTGAATACCAAATTGTCACTTTTGTGTACTAATTTGACAAATAGACGATAAATCTCTTCTCGTTCGCTACGCATGTTTTGTGAGTGTTATTTTCTTCTTCAGAATGTTGGATCGAAATTGTAACTTTATCAGTTTGAGGAGAGAGAATGAAAAGAGCGTACTAGAATCACCCTGTTCCAAGGACAATGATGATGACTGTAGCTGTATGCGCCGTTATGAGAACCACATGTCCTACAGACTTCTGATGACAAATGCACACAGCTATGAGTGGGAGCAAGGCGAAGAGTGAAGTAACAACGTGTAGTGTTCTGTTTATCACGCGGTATCAGTCAAGACGTTCAGCAGTTCTAATTTAAGTGTGAAGCGACAGAAATCGGTACATGTTTTTGTGTGAACTCATCGCCATTTTCTGTAAAGTGTACAATGTGCAAACTGAACTATTTTTTTCTGTAATGCAAGATCTATCATTTATTAATCAATGGTAGTAAACTATAAACTGTATTTAAGATCCTGTGTGATACATAAAAAGAAAATAAGGCTATTTGGTTATTGTATTATTCTCGACATTTTGTTTTATAGGGTGTTAAAGGAATAATATCGTTCATTTTGTCAAAAAAATTTAAAATAATCAAAATGAGTCCAAATGACTCATACAAATCATTATCTGTTGAAAATAGCAATTTTAAGCATTTATCTGTATTTAATCCAAATCCAAAACGATTATGATCTTTAAAATTGTTGGCATCCTGGACAAAATTCAGTTTACTATAAGCAGTGGCGGATACAGGAATTTCATAACAGGGGCCGGGGTTAGAAGCCCCCATTGGGCCCAGCTGATAAAAGTTTTACAAACAAGAGGTGTTTTTTTTAAATAAATGCTTGTTGTACATGTACAAACAACATTTCAAATAAAATCAAATAGGGGAAGGGGGCGGGGGGCAGCGCTGGATCATCCCTTGATAAGTTCAATTCTATCGTAGCTTTGAAGGAACATAGTTATTTTATTAAAGTTACATAATATCATTCGTATAATTATCTTTATTACATTCAAAAGGAATATTTAAAATGATTTGGAATAAAAAAAAAAAAAATGAGCGATACTATCCCTTTAATTTTTTTTTATATGTCGCAAATAATTTTGATTACAACTTGGTGTAAATTACCACTCATTCTCTGGGTTACATGCACACAATTTCGCTGACACTATCTAGAAAGTACATGCATAGGCTGTACCACACAAAGAGGTGCCGTAATACCTTCATGTTTATTTAACTCATTAACTCATTACCGTGTTTTTTATAGAATGATTGCTCTGTCCAAAAAACAGCAAAGATCACGTGCCAAAGAAAATCCAAAAAGATTATTCCTGTATAGTCTTTCTTTTTATTATCCCGACATGCACGAGAAATATGGTGCCTTCCACGTGTGCATTAGACTATTTTCCATTTCTCTGCATAATACGTTGTGAAAGATGTCGACCATGTTCTGTGCTGTGGGTGTTGAATCTGGAGATTCCATACAATTTTATTTATAGCAGTGCCATAATTTCTGCACATTCAACAGAAAGAGATCACTCACGCTGGAAAAAAAAAGGGGGGGGGGTGTTAAAGCTCCCAAAATGGCATACTAAGTTACATGTATTCAATTTTGGTCAGCTCAGGGAAAATGCCATTTATTGCCAGTTGAAAAATAATGCAAGCGGCTTAAATGCTGAACTTTTAATCATGCCTAAAATGTGGTTTTCATGCTGAAAAGTAACTCATCGTTGTCTTGAATAATCAACGTGATATTCTATTAGTATATAGTAAATGTTCCAGTCTCAGTGAATTTACTTCGGAATGAGATACGTGCAAACAGTTACCAGGTTAATTCTGAGTCATTTCTAGTCGTGCATACCTACATAATTAAATCAAAGGGATTCAAGGTAAATTCAATATGAATGTAAAAGTACATGCGAAACTCCATTTCTTTATTTTCAAATTCATATTTCACCGTGGTTCCGGTTTTCATCAATTGTCTTTGAATCAATATTAACTATTTGCTACCTTCTTAATTTATATTTGTTACTTTGATTATTACAACTAATATATGTACATTGTATTTACAATATGCACGTGTACATGTGGTGACGTTGTGTCTGAGCTATTCCCGCTGCCTAATCTAATTAGGTTTTACGAAATGAAGTGTGTTTGATTTAATTCATTTTAACATACGTAACCCCTCCAGAATCTCTGATAATTCATGATATTTCATTCATTTTCAGTTAATGGATTTAGGATGTGAATGAAGAAAGATATCAGAAGATATCAAAATGATATAGCAGCATACTAAATGTTTTGAAATTACATTTTTTGAATTTGTTGTTTGTTTGTTGGTTGGGTGGGGGTTTTCTTTTGAGGGGGGTGTTTTTGTTTTGTTTGTTTGTTTTGGGGAGGACGTTATCTATTTATTTATTTTTCTTTTTTTTGGGGGGGGGGGTGTCGTTTTTTAATTGTTTTGTTTAAAAGTCATTATGATATCACTTTACATGTACCTTCATTTATCGGATCGTTAGCTGATCATGATCAACTATAGATTCATATTTGATAGTCAGATAGTTTAAATATGTGGCACTTTCATACTTGATAACTCAGTACCTATGAGTAGTACATGTACAGTATATCATTTCTGGGTTGAAATCATGTTATCTTCAATGCGCCCTTTACATGTTGTACAGACATATACAAAGGTACAGATAGCATAAATGAAATTATGATTCATTTTAGATTGTTACAATGAAATCAAAGTTCGGTTTGTAGTCTTTTATTTGTTTTATCCCAATATCTTGTTGAAAGTGAAAATTTCCGACCTTATAAACTGCTCAATATATTTTTGTTTCCATGGCAACCATTTTAAAGTTTGTTCAAGATCCAAATAGTGCTATTTTACGGGTTTTGAATCAAAATTTCTTTTATGATTTCACAATCTGATAGATACATTGTGCATGTACATGTGATACTCTCTTTAGAAATTCCACCATAATTTCACCCTTTTTAAAGGTTTTCGTTTAGTGTATATATATCATTACACTATAGTGCCCCATTTTGTACAAAGCTCCAGAAAATGTGAGACATCACCAAATCAAGAAGGTCAATTATTTCTCAAACTTCCAACTGAATGATACTGATATCCAGCATGACTTTGATGGTATGTTTCTATAAGAGGGGAATTAGACGAAGTTACACCATGAAATACCGCCGTGTTTTTTATGGACAGCGAACTTGTAATTGTGGAAAGGTCAAGAAAATATTATGATTGCATTAGATAAACACGAGGCTGCCAATGATTGTACATTTTACTATAAGTAATGGTAGTGCGATATGCTTACAAAAGCATGCTGAACGTGAGATTTGCACGTAACCCGGACTAGGTGTAAAGTTTACAGGTTTTTATTGCATACATGTACAANTGAACGTGAGATTTGCACGTAACCCGGACTACCGTATTTACTCACCTATAAGTCGAATGTGTTTTTTAAGACCATTTTGAATGGATTTTTGCCATTGACCTGGGCCTTTAAGTCGTACAATTTTTTCCCACAATCGGATGACAATTTCAAATCCAAAGTTACACTGATTTTGCCCAAATTCAAAAAATATTTTGCGAATATGATGCAGGTGATATTTAGTTATTTCTTTCTCCTTAAATCAATTACTCCTTCAATTATTTCATTATTTGCCGTGTTCAATAATATCTTTTTATTATTACTAAGTTCGAGACTAATTTGTCTGGACGATGACGCGAAAATAGTCGGAGTGTTTTTTAAAAATGCCCTACATTTCGCCAGACTAGAAAAAAGTATTGTTCTCCCTAGCGACTCGCCTATTCAAGGTCGGCACATTAGGACTTTTGGACCAAAGATGTTCACGTCCCAAAAGAAGAATGCCCCGACTATAGGCGCGGAGTTATATACGGTAGGTGTAAAGTTTACAGGTTCTTTTATTGGATACAATGTCAATGGAAACCTCGTTATCTCGAACTCGATGGCGACAATAAACAAAAGTTCGAGAATCCATGAATTCGAATTATCGAGGGTAACAAATACTAAGGAATAAAGGCTGGTGTGGACCTCCAAATCAGTTTCGACATAACCATGGTATTCGAGACCTATCAGCGCTTGTTTGAGATATCGAAGTTCAACTGTATATGCAAGAACGTTTACACAGCAATTTGAGACTTACTTACATTTATTGAAATTTGTCATATGAGTAAAGCTCTATCGATAAAACACAATAAA
>CAJDSM010049610.1:84-10489 GCA_903981925.1 Ostrea lurida | reverse complement strand
AACTAATACGAATGCAAAATATGTAGCTTTAGTTACAATTAATGATGACGACGTGGTAACAAGATCTGCGATAAACATGACAGCAGAAGACGGAACAACATATTACAATCTCTCGACTTGTCAGCCATCATTCTCTGAAATCTCCGAGACCTCAGTAAATGCTACATTTCGCTGCAGACCGGAACTAGACCCCAGAGAATCCTGGTCCATGAAAGTAGGCATCTATGGCATCGAAGAAAGCGACACATCTAACGTAGTTGAACGCAGTATGCTTAATGAAAGAAGGAAAACAAAGTACGCTAACCTTACCTTGGAGCGAGGGACAACTGCAAAAGCTAATATTGTCTGTTCCATGGAAATCATGAAAAAGATGGGAGACTTTTTATTCTTGTTTACTTCTCTCACTTCTCAATCTAGCGGTGTTGTTGCTTCAACATCATACAGAGCTTTTCACGATATCAGTAGAAAAAACACCGGACGAGTTCAAATTTCTGTATTCCCGCGGAATAGAAAGCTTTTGGAAGGCGAGCCGTTCACAATAATCTGCAATGCCTTAGGTAGAAATCCTCATCCTGTTGCAATATATAAGGATGGAGAAAAAAAATAGAAAATCAGAGGCAGTAACTCGTGTACAAATTACGTCACACGTTTGGTCATCGTCTTAATCACCTACCGTCATGCATCAAAGGAAACAACTGGAAATTACACTTGCGTGGCAGAGAAAAACGGCAAGAAGGTAGCTTCCCCACTGTACACTGAAATAAAACTAAGTCCAAGATTCCGATGGGACCTGAGCACAACTTAAGAAAATTATCCAAGTCTGGTATGCGTTCTTTATGCCATTGGGGTATATGTAAATAGCTGTAGTATAAATGGATGACTCTCGGTCATATACACAAGACATAAATAGTAGGCTGAACGCATCATAAGATGTGTAGGTAAATAGATTGATTGTTCATAAGCATACAAAGATGGATGGATGGATTATAAGATGATGGCGTTGAAATGTCGGTTCATTTAACCGCAGTTACACCGAAAAAAAAAACCCGCTGAAAAATTGATATGAATTATCTGATATTTGTCAATGATATCACTTTACACTCGAAAGATTTTTTTTAAATCGTTTGCCTGGACACAAAATTTATCCAAATACCAACCACCATTATCTAACTATAAATGTAACACGAGATACGATGAAAATGAAGTAAAGAAAAAAATGAAAACAAATGTCGATTCTGTAAAACTAATGAAAATAGTATGTGACTATGAGTGAAATAATAAGACACCGCTATTGAATAATTGTAATAATATCGCTATACCAATTGCAATCACATCCTTTTTCGAAAAGTCAATTGAGATACTAAAGAATGAGGATGTATATGCAATTTATAACACTGGTGAATATAAAGAAAAAAAAAAAAAACAATATGTGCGATATATTTCTAAAACAATACTGTTATTAGCCAATTAAGAAAATTAGTGAAAAGAGAAGGCCTTTAGGCTCAGGTAATAGGAAAAATTAGTGAAATAAGAGAACATCTAAACGACATGTAAAGTAGCGATTTAAGGAAAATAACAATAAACATGTTGTGCAATAAAAAAAGACACAATTTAGAGATTGTGGAATGAAGAAAACAACACTTAGGCTATTTTGAAATAAAAAAAAAAACAACATTTTGGCTTTTGTAAAATATTAGGCATCAAATGAGGCCATCTCAAATACGTAGACAAAAGCCTGTATCAAATTATTTGCAAGAAAATTCAAAGTCAACACATTATCTTATTTAAAAATTTATCCTATGAGTGTATGATTCATCGCTTTGATTAGATGGACTGTGTTATAAAAATTTTTAAAACCAGCTTGTTTGTCATCACGGGAGCAATTGATTAACGTAAACCATAACGTCACGAGAGAGTGTAAATTCACAGTTTCTCAGAAATAAATACCTCATTTACACTCACCTCAAGCGTAGACGCCTGTACAACTTCATTAAAACATCGCTATTAGTAATTTCATCATCTAGTTGGTTAACAATGTTTCGAATAGCTATAATTTAAAGTCCGTCGGGTTTTCAGTTTTTCCTACTTATTATCAGCGTGAATCACAAGGAAAACCATGATCGTTATGAAGTCCTTTCGACGCGATTTTTTACTGACAATTCGGGAATAGATTGCGCTCTCTCTATGGTCCGCAAATGCATTCTCTACCTCTAGTTTTGCCTTCAAAAGCCTACTGTCATTGTAAAGAAATCAGGCTCGTCTTTTAACATATTTTCTTCTTTTTCTAACATTATCAGAACGTTTGTATGAGGGGTTTTATTGACGCAACAATATGCTATCGTACTTGGCTGCTCCGTAACGTCATGCGACGTCACTTCTTCGCACTTTTAAGAGACTACCTCACTTCTATAAGCGATTTCGTTCAACGATGCAATGTACTGCGGCATATTTAATTTGTGAAGATTGATGTGACAATTCTGAATAACCATCTGATTTTTTTTTTCATTTTTAGTGCAATTTGTCAGAGATATGACTTTACACATTAACAGTGTATTGTCTTGTATACTACATTCGACGTCTCGTGACCCATTTTCACACGTTTTAAATCTTAAATAAGCTTTTAGATTATCGGAATATATCTGGATAATCGTTTTTATTAGATTTACGTTGATTTATGTTAATAACATATCTCACCACCCATTTGGTTATGAATATCGACGTTAAATATATAGTTTATGACAAAGTCTACGTATTTTGAACGGCCTCGTATATAATCACTGATCGTTTCATCATATTTCTCTAAAATGACATTATTTCAATCATGCAGGGTTATGAGAATACAGTCAATTGTCACGGTAATGATATGTTGTTTTAACGTAAGTTGGATTCCATTTCGCCCAACCCGTCTCGCGTAATCGATTACATAATTTATGGAGCGTTTCAAGGTCTAAGGTTGTATTGGTTGTTTTCTAAAAGAACTTTCACGTAATGAACGTAATGGTCACAATTATAATAATTTCATTCATATTTTTCAAAAATGCATAAAATATACGTAAATCATAATCAATAACATTCCTTTTTTATACAGCCTTGGTAAAAAATTGCATAACCCGCATAAAGCGGTATGAATAAGTTGTATGCAAATTATTGCTACGCCTTCACCCGGACGAACACAACAAAGAAAGCATATTATATTATCACATGACATAAAACTTGCATATGGTACACCTCGTCCCGTCCTTTTCTAAGGGAGAAGAAAAAGTATAAGTGAGAATCGCAAGAACATGAGTAAACGTCATTAATCTTATATTAAAGACTACAGAATTAGAGATACGGCAAGACACTGCATGTCTTGGATATACAGAAATATAGCGACAAAGATACCAACACAGTGAGCACATGCTCGTAAGTCCGCAAAACAGCTACAAAACGAATATTGGGCAAACATGGACCCTAGGACACCCCAGACGTAAGATTCGGGTGCCTAGGAGAGTAAGCATCCCCTTCTTACTGGGTCCACACCCACGTGAGGCGCATTGTCTTTATTCAGGCAAACGGAGTACGTAAATCCGTAGTCAAAATTTAATTTGAACAATCCTAACATATATGCTAAAGATGGGCTTATTCTCATTCATAATTATACATATGTACATATATTAACTCACTGTTCAGTATGTATGAATTATATATAAGGAATAATAAAAGTAACCCTTAACGCTTCCGTCCTAGAGTAACAAGTTCTTTCGAAAAAGGAACTATGGAAAAGTCGTTGCAATTGACACTCTAAGTACGTTAGTTTCGGGCTGTATATTTTCGGTCGATTAGATGATAGATAACACTTGTACAATACTGAGTAATTAGATATGGCTTGGTAATAAGTATCCCATTTTCACTTTGTATATATTGGCGTTGAATTCTTCTTTTAATCATAGAACATCGAGGATACTCATCTCTAACCAAAAGAGTGAGATATTGAAACGTAATAGCAAACTATTTCATTTAAGAATTACAAAGTACACCAATTAACAGTTATTTCTTAATACGCTTAACGGTATCGCTAGATTCCTAAATTAATATGTATATGTTCTAAAATCACCAACGATATCAGCAGTTATTATCTCTTAAAGATATTATAATTAATAAAAGAAAAAGAAGTCACATAAACGCATGACGTGGCAAGCAGATTTCGTTGTTTCAGGTCATTGAAATCTAACTGACGTTTAAATTTGCCAATGCCTTCTTCGGTGTATGATTGTTAGTTGACTCAGGGAATCTTTGAGGAAGATGTTAATGTTCCATTTATCGAAGCTCTAATTTGCTGCCGAATGTTCATTTTAGGGTCGCATTGACAAATTTCATTCTTTTAAGACAGTTAACGCTCCAGGGAGCGGGCATTAAATAACGCTGTTACCCCGTCATAGGACAAGCTCATTGTGAAACCGACTACTGAACACGATCTCGTTGACATAACGTGCAATTACGCTATTAACGAGATGTCGCCAAACTCGCCTGGGAATATTTGGACTTCCTGACTGATAGTTGACGCCCCTCGTGTTATTCACATGCAGAATGTTGTGTTTTCCCTCTCAGCACCACCCGCAACTTTGAAAAAAGACTAAAGGGGCGAGTAAAACACCGTGGTGTAAAAGATTCAGGCCTTGGGGGCACGAGCGGATGTGTACTTGTTAGGTTGTATTACTCACTGTGCGGCTCGGGGTAAATTGATACAAGACAAGAATGACGATGTTTAGTTATTGAAGAAATCGTGTACCGGTTAACTAATTATTTGAGCATTTGGCGAGGGACGACACTTTTGTATATTGACTTTAAATGTTTGAAGTGCTCTCCAATTTCAAACCAAAGTCATGGCACAACGAATTATGGGTAATTAGGTGCTTTTTCTTTCATATCATTTTCACTGACCATTTATAATGTTGTAATTTTCAATAAGAAAAAGCAATATGCACAATACTACACTAATGTGCTTTATAAAAACTGCAATTAAAATTACGTTAGTGCACGAAGACACCATGGTCCACATTAAATATATTCTATTTCAAACAGATAAAGATCTACGTAACTAAAAAATAGTCGAAACAAAAAAAACAACAACAAGTCCCAACACTAAAGACAATACCGCTGTCTGGGTGTTCTAGGGGGGAGAGGTTAGCAGCCAGAACGCATTAATCCCAAGGTGATTTCTAGTCTCAAGGACAGGAAAGTCTACAATTTCACATTTCTGATAATTACGAAAAATACTAGGTTCGTTCTATATACCCAAATTGCCGAAAATTTGTCAATGAATGAATCATTATTATTGCGAATATTTTATAAACTGTGGGACTTAAATTGTCAAAATTATAAGTTTAGTCATCGTTTTAAAAGGAATACCACATTTCAGTGTCTGTATGTGTGTGTTTAAAAAAAAAATATCATGCATATTTGTAGTTTCAACTTGAATTGATTACTCTTGGACTGAATATCAAATTCATTCCCGCGTCTCTTAATTGCTCAATCACAAAATGAGAGTTTGATATTCATTTTTCCCCTCAATGCCACCCGGAATGAAAAATCCAGAACGATCGGAAAATTCGTTTTAGAATCTATAGATGCGGAATTGCATTATTGCATCGCGTTTCACTGACGTGCAGAATGGAGTGTTTATGGTTTTTTTCTTTTCATAGCTTAAGTAAATAATGGCCGTAAAACTCCCAAAGTCATATAGGGCAGAAGTAACATTTACAGAACAGTCAATATACCTTTGTTTCTGTGTCGATAACGTTGGGTCATTTATTACCTGCATATTACGAAATAGGAGTATAAATCATGAATTAAGATATTACTTTTATTGGAAAACGTCATAAAATGTTTGCAACCTGCTCCTTTCCGCGTTGTTAATTCTGAGAATACACTATTAGTGAGTCCTGCCGCCGCTGATGCATGAATTTAGCGGAGGTGATTAATTTGGATTGTGGTCGATGTTTTTCTACCCATTCTGTCAGGAAACGTCAGTATGAAGGAAAATTTCCCTTTCGTCAATAATTAACTCGCAATTAACACACAGGGGGGAGAATTCCTGGGGGACGGGTAAAAATTCATTTAATAACGAGGTCGTTAACTCACAAGGCCACGTTGTCTAGCTATTTATGGAATCTGGATTGACGCACAAATCATTTTTGTCTTCGTTGTTCTCAACCTATTAACAAATTTCCTCTCTCTATTTTACAAGGTCTAAATTTACGACTTCTGGAACAATTTCTGGCAATACGTACCTGCGGGTGCCACTTACGTGTGGTACTGATATCAGTCCTGAAACTGCTTTTTTGACTCTGTTGTCACCACGCCTCAGACTGCATTCAAACAAGGGCTGATTTCGACCTCATAAACATATAGTTTCTAAGCCCGGCAATAAGTATGGGATTAAGGCCTGACAGCGTGACACAATACACACACAGACAAGGCTTTATACATGTACGATCGACTGAATAAAGCTAAATAAACTATCAGGAAAGCGAGGAATTGACGGGAAATGCCACCCTCTTGAAAAAGATATCGATGAAGATAATTCTACAAAAATCAAACCGAACTGATACAGATATCATTTGAATTGCGATTCGGTGATACTGTCGATCATTGTGTTGCGCATTGACTCTAACACACAATTAGTCTAAAACAGAACCCGAGTATGCATTTTCACGTCATAATTCACTGTTTGTTTTGTCATAATTTGTAGATGTCATAAAAACTGCCAAAAGAGTGACAACACTTGCCCGATATGTCTATTTAAAAAAATCTAAAGCGAATGACAGGTTTAGGAAGAAGTTGATTGATGAGGTTTGGAAATTAAAACTGGCGAAGTCGTTTGGTTCAGTCTCTCCATTTTCTTTATGCTGCCGTATTATGTGTTTGCCTTGATTTTAAAATCATATGCACAAGAGTTCTAAATATTGAACATTGAAAAAATTACTTCGATCTACCATGTGTTTCTACATCTACTGATATCATTTTTACACTTTACTAGCTCTTTTTCTTCTTCTCCTTCTCCTCCTTCTTCTTCTTCTTCTTCTGTCTTTCTTCTTCTTCTTTCAGCAATGACCGTTTCCCGGACCAAATACCTGTTACCTTTTCAAAAGGTTAATGTCATTGGTCAGCATGTTGTGTGTTGCCTCAAGATGATTTGTAGAATTGCTACCCATCTACAACTCTTTTATCTTATTCGGGACTAGCCGTATCCAATTCTTTGTATTTTGCCTATTTTATTTTCCATTTGTACGAGTGTGTGTCATACTATTAGAGACGTTTGGGATTATGCACGAAGATACCATACCTTTGTAATATCAAAACTACAAATTGTGGTTAATGGCCAACGTTTTACAGTTTATACGCTGAAAAGGCAAAGACAACGAACATAGATCAATCTCGTAAGTCTCAAAAAATGAGATATAGGACACCTAAATATATTCTATAATGGACAGTATATAGGGAACGTATACTGCCTCGCTAGTGAGCTAACTTTTTCTCTCTTAATCACGCGAGCTAAGCAATGGCGAGTGTGGTTAGCACCTGGATGGATGACCGCTACACGTTACAAATGGTAGCAGTGTATAATGAAACAGGTGCTTCACGTAGAGTATCTTTGTATCTCTAAGTTCGGCCGTGGTTTCGTCCGGGAATGACGGTGGTTATTGTCAGAAACGGCGGATGCCGATCCAGAAGAGGTGCATTTCGAGAGTTTCCCTGAAGGGGGGTAATGTAGCATACAGTATATATATGCAGGGAATCCATACATATCGGTGATGATGTGTTTGCAGAATCAACTAGGGATCCAAACATGGCTGAAATTTTTTGACCGTAGTTACATATGTAAAGTGTGTCCTTGAGACTCTCTAGGGTAAATACGAATTCGAAGTTACTACCCACCATAGTTCACAAGATCATATTTGGAAGACGACTACTACAACGCAAAACAACGATCAAGGACGACATCAAGGTCAAACATGCCGGAACAGCAAGCTAAACATAATATACATATGTGTACGTGTACCTGCTTTCCGGTCGTCTCGGGTTATTTTCCCATTGGCATCCGACTACTCTGACGATCTGGGTGTGTGGGGACGGTGGACACAGGATACCAAACTAAAATAGAAATTTCTTGCTGTATTTTTTTTGATTTTTGCGCTCAATACATTTAAGATGTTTTAGAATGACAGAGCGTAAGTTGTGATGTCTATAGGGTGATGAATGCGGAAGGAACAAATTGATGAAATTAACGTCCGTAGCAAGCGCGTGGTGAACGAAACTTCTATATACACAATAACATGAACTAGGCACTTTTTTAAAGATAGTAAATCACCTGCAAAAGAGAGAAACAGGTCCGGGGGCGCCATGGCGACACTCCATGAATCACGTGACGCGTTTTATCCAATGACAAAGCGTCCTTCTTACCTAATTAAATTAGGGACCGGAAATAGGGTCATGTACGGCACCTCATTTTATCTAAGATAGTTTTTTTTCTTTCAAAACCATACAACTCATTATTATGATTTTTTTTTTTGCTGACCAAAAACGCCTCCCTACCTCCTTTGATTCCTGACAATGCTTGATGGGTATTTCCTTTTCGTTATTGGGGTAAGTATGAAGACAATTTGCATGTTGTAATAGCGTGGAATGTTGACGATTTGTACTGAGTAAAAATAACACGATTGGATTTTTTTTTTTTAAAGAGGAGAGAAGAATTATGATGACATCATCGATCTCACACACATGCTCAGTCCTCAAGTCAGGTTGTGTTGCTTCTTTCGGCGCGCGGGTACGATACACATAATATACAAGTCGGCCAGTNGAGTCAGGTTGTGTTGCTTCTTTCGGCACGCGGGTAGTGATACGATACACATAATATACAAGTCGGCCAGTTTATTAGGTGTATATTTTAGTGATGCATTGCACATTTTTGATTTATTTCCCGATAAGAAGAAAATGAGGTTCAACGGGAAAAAAATCATTCAACATTACTTCATTAACTCAGTTCGCAAACTCGGTCTAATTGAGGGAATGACTAAACGTTACGAGGCAACGCTCGGCAGATGGAAATGAAAGTCCAAAATAACACGAGTGGAGTACACGTGCTAAGAAGAACAGAAATGAAAATGCATTCTGTGTAAATTACGGTCTTTTATCGGCGTTAATGAATCGGGAAGTCGCACCGTAAATTCAAACGTGAAGTGAAAAATAACCAATTCTTTCAATATAAATTGTCAATTAAACTCGAAATCAAAGCTCATTAATTGACGATTTTCATTCATAAAAATAATAATAGGAGAATACCCTGAATTGACACCATTGTTAATTGCGAGTAATGTGATGCAATTAACGTGATGCAGAGAGTGCAGAGAAGTGAAATTCCCGTTTACACAGGACTGACAATTATGAACAATGTAGGGCCGGAAATAGTATACAGAAAACAAGGGGGTGGCATATACTTTTAAAACGAAGAAAGTCGGTACCAAGGTGTCTCCACAACGTGAATCTAGAAATGTGTGTAGCAGTGGAACCTCCCTGAAAACAATGCTCCTGGAGCTACTATGTCTGTCGATTGATTGTATATTATATTCTTTAGTTTAACGTCCCGCTTGAGAATTATGGGGACGTCACCATTGCTGGTGAAAGGCTGCACAATTTAGGCCTATGCTCGGTGCTCATGGCCTTTGAGCAGAGAGGGATCTTTATCGTGGGCCACACCTGCTGTGACACGGGGCCTCGGTTTTTGCGGTCTCATCCGAAGGACCGCCCCATCTAGTCGCCTCTTACGACACGCAAGGAGCAACGAGGATGTATTAATTCTTACCCGAATCTCGAAATCTTGATTTTGGTTAGTTTGCATACATTCCAAGTAACGCCTACCAGCACCCGTGTTACCGCATCGGTCCCCAAAGCTTTCCTGAGGTTTTTCTTCGTTGGGAGTCAAACAATCTGATATCACTACAGGTGATCAGGGCGCTGCAGAGTATGGTCAACGCACACTTTTGTTTGTAAGATCTGTGTGTTAGTTTCCTTTTATTAGTGGATGTCGATCCCTCCTGTACCTGCAGGTAGCAAGATTGGAGCCGCTATTTGATTTTGGTTGGGTCTGTTAGCAACTCCTGGCAGGCTCTTAAAAGTGCTACTTCTCTCAGATTTCGAGTTGGGAGATTCTGAGGTGTCGTTTGACGGTTTGTACTGAGTACTCGTTTGTACGGTACCGTGGCTACACTTTCTCTCACTTTCGATCTTATATTTTGTTTTCGTGAGAGTCTGATATTGCATAAGCTTTTTCTGGATTCTACAATGAGGTGGTCTTGTGCATTTTGAAAATGGTAAGTAACTCGCCAATTTGTTTTTGGATTATTTGGTTGCGACCCGTGTTACT
>CAJDSM010049607.1:4845-21901 GCA_903981925.1 Ostrea lurida | reverse complement strand
ATTAGTTTGGCAGGTTTTAACGTCAGGAAGCAAGACGTAGGCGTCACGTACATTATCAAAATGGCGTACGAATGACCCCGGGGCGTCTACATATTTAAATATCTCCAGTAATTGCGAGGCAGTACTAGTATATCTGACAAATAATTAATGGTAAAATATTCGATATATGAATTTTGGTAATAAACATTTCATTTCGGTCTGTAATTTTTAAGGGCTTACAGATATAAAGTAAATGAAGGTATATGTTATATACATAAAATATATACATACATCAAACTAAAACAAATCTATGATTTTAATTTTCAGGGTAAAACAAAAGTACAGATCTATAATTTTAATTTCTAGGGTAAAAAAAATGTCTAAGATAAGTGGATTTAAACGCCATCCCAATGAGGTAGTGGGTTACAAAAGCGTTCTAAAGCGTTCATAGCCCAGCCAACTAGTATTGGTGAATAAAAGGGCAGCAATAAGAACAATGTTTACATAATTAAGCAGGTGTTGGATTTGTTCAGAAAAAAGATGCAGTAGACTAGTTGGAGAAGCAGACTAGTGAAATGCGCATCTGGTGCATCAAAATTGGTACCGTATATGAATTATATATTGGAGACGGGTGCATGTGAAATACTAGAAAAAGACGATGGCCTGGGTTCATGGCCGATTCCTGCCGACTGTCATTTCGTCTGGAGTGGGAGGTCTAGGGTAGGGTGATCCGACTTTAATGACTCAAGTTTTAGAATTTCTCAATATTGTGCTATACTGTGATGATGTGTAAAGATGCGCTTGATAATGTCGAACGATGTCCAAGTGCTGCTTCTTGTTGAAAAGAAAGTTGATAATGTTCGCATGCACAGTTAAGACGCGGGAAAAGGAACGAATGGAAACCAAACGATAATTTGAAATTTCATATCTCAATTATTGTTTGATTCATCTATATTTTATTGTTTTTCTATATATCGTTTTAGGGACGCTGGTGCATGTTCGGTTTTCATTCTTCCTTTGTTGAGATTTCATTCTTTTATTGTTTATATTCCCCCATTATATACACAACCTAGACAGGGGATGCTTACTCCTCTTCGGCAAGTGATCCGACCTCTTGTATACCCAGGGATGTTAACTCCTCCTAGGCACGTGATCCGACCCCTCTTTGATATAATACTGGGATTCAACTCCTCCTGGGCACGTGATCCGACTTCTTGTATATCATGGGATTCCAACTCCTCCTAGGCACGTGATCCGACCTCTTGTATATCTAGGGTCCGTGTTCGTCCAACTCTTTATTTGTATTCCGTGTGGAACGTGTGTGATCGGTCTCCGCCGTTTTCCTTATACCGGTACGATTAGTAAATAAAGAAAAAGTATAAACGTTCATACTCCAAATAACTTTTTGTGACTTGCACATGGGCTCCTACAAAGAGAATGTAAGCAAGTGACCCATGAGCCACACCGCTAACCTTAGTCACCGTGATGCTGCTGTTAATCAACTGTTGTGATTTCTTAAAAGAATATACATTTGACAATAAATGTATTCCGGTTGGTACGCAAGAGATAAAATAAACAATATTCAATTGGTATTTTATTAAACAATTAGCTGTGACTACAGATGTATGGAGGGGTATCGCAGTTTTATTATTATATTTTTTATGACAGCGGTATATTTGGAAAAAAGGCTTGAACAATCTGTCACAAAAAGCGAAGATTTTGCTGCACCTCGTCCTGTTCTTTTCTCTCAATCGACACTTGAATGTCCCTCAGGGTGTTGATTCTTTCGAGT
The DNA here is from genome assembly GCA_903981925.1 of Ostrea lurida. Taxonomy (NCBI): domain Eukaryota; kingdom Metazoa; phylum Mollusca; class Bivalvia; order Ostreida; family Ostreidae; genus Ostrea; species Ostrea lurida. The sequence continues at coordinate 20,130 of CAJDSM010049607.1, read as the reverse complement.
CTGCTGAGGTCGTCAAGACAACGTGGTCTGTGACGCACGTGCGGTGTCGGTGGTGTTGGAGGAGCAGATTTAAGAGATGCATTCTCAGTTTTCAACGAAGAACGACGAATCGAATCCTGGAAATAAATTATTTCTCATCTCTTATCAAAGCTTAAAAATTTGGTTGATATAAGCCAGAGTCAATTAGAAAATGAACCAATGCTTCGCAAAATCAGCAAAAGGCTTGAGATGGGATAAAAAAAGTGTAAATCTGCAATTCTCCTATATGAAGTCTTAATATTAATGGATTATTCTCGCACGAAAGCATCGGTCGTGGTGGCTTAGTGGTAGAGCTCTCACCTCGTGATCGAGAGGTCGTGAGTTCGAGCCCCGTGTTCAGAACGACCGCTTCAAAACTAAGACGTTAAAATAGGTAGTGATTGCTCCTTCGCCAAGAGCTCGGTATTCAGAAGTGAGAATCACGGGTCTTTCGAATATGACCTGAAAAATGGAGGTCCCGTGTCGCAACAAGTGTGGCATGCAAAAGAACCCTCACTACTAAAAGCCATAAGTGCTAAGCATAGGTCTAAATTTGCAGCCCTTCACCGGCAATGGTGTCGTCTCCAGCCTCAGTGGGACGTTAAACAATATACAATCAATCAATGTTAGAATTTCCAATAGAACCAATTTTCGTAAGATCCGATTTCAGTTCGGTGTCTAGTGTTCGTGGTCAACAAATGTCCACACAGTGAAAACTGACCCTATAATAATTAAACATTTTACAGTACTTTAAACTCACCAAGAATTCCTTGCCAAGACTTTGGACAAATATGTCCTTAATCAATTTAACAATACCAATGACGTCTATTTTTTCTCTTTGCAAATTCAGTTTTCCTAAGAAAAAAAGAAAAGAGAAATGCTTTAACGTATATACATACCCGGTACACAACATTAAAATCCATTGCAGAACATTAGATATATACACCTACCTTCTGTATTAGGGATTGGTTTAGATTTATCTTTGCTGTGAAATGCCGTTGCTATTCCAAATAGATTGCTAATACTGGAACCAAGTATGTTAAGCACGCCATACATTTCCGGATTGTTTTTTGACTGCTGACGAACCCCCATGATACTGTAGTTCAAAATGGCTGAAAACGTTGTCAGTAATGTGAAGATGACGCACAGAGTGTACGTAAAATAGAAAAAGGTGGCTTCCTGGGGGGCCACGTGTATCATCATGTCCAGTCGGTTCTTCCCAATGAGAGAATTTGTAAGTGTCCCAAACGACTCAAACACAGTCTTGTATTCGCTTAAGGACTTCCCAAAAATTAAAAAACCGAATAAGACATAGGCGATATATATAATGACGAAAACAAAGCCAAAACCGATTAAGTCCCTTGCGGCACTGGTTATAACTCTGACAATTTCGGTCAAACGTCGGTTGTATCCCAGAATGCGAAGTACTCTCAAGGTCGTTATGAAGGTCAGAATTCCTATGATACAGTTGAGAGCGTAGTCCCAGAGAAATACTGACTGAAAATCAACAAAATATCCTTTAGATAAGCTGTCCTTGAACTTTGACATAACTTGAATAGCTTTCACCAAACGAATGGAAAAGGTCACTATTCCGACATAGCTGAGAACAATGCAACTTGTGTCCACCATATTCCAGGGCTGTTTAAAGAATGCTAGTCGTTCCTGACATAATTGTTTTATAACCTTGAAAGTTCCCCAGGCAAGGAATATAAGAAAAAGCAAATAACACAGCACAGAGTATGTTCCCATTGCCCCCGTGAATTCATTGGGTCTAAATATCCAGATGTTAGACCTGGTTACTAGTCCTCCTGTCTCAACAAATTCGCCTATGAACATGGCGTACGTGAAGATATTAATATTTGGATTGTACAGGTTAAACTCTAGGAATAGAGCTCGAGTGTGTCTGTCCACCCACCGGCTATTTTCCAGATAATCAACAAGTTTAAGCGCCTCTGTCAACCTATCCGGGAATATGATCGTGTATCCCCCGGGGTTATATGTGTGGATCTCTCCAGGGATATATATACCGTCCTCTTCAGCAGAGTACTTCCAGGCTTCGTCGAGGATTTGTGGTGCTTGAGAAACGTTTTTCGTGAGTTTCCAATAGGAATAAAAGTCTCTAGTTTCCATATTGTCCGTCTGATATCCGTGAATACAGGGACGAACGATATGATACATGGAAAACATGCAAGGTTCTGAAAGACAGAAAGAACTATCACCAAGACGCTTAGATATTCCCAATCACATATAATGAAAACTACTCACATAATCTCAAGTGGATCTTATGATTGAAACTTAAATGATCAAAATTTGATTTCAGAAAATCTAAGCATCCAAAAATCAATACTGTCCTAGACAAAATCATATTTCTGAAATACACTACGCCCACATAAAATATATTTCGTACCTTCCGTAATTCGAACTTGTCGGAGTTTGGCTGTACCTATTCTGATATTAACCCAATCTCCGAACCAGGGGGATGGCGGCATTGTGGCGTTTTTCCAGTCACGTGACGGATAAAGCTGCGGAAGCAGTGTTGTCTTTAACCATCCATAGTACTCGCTTGTCTTATTCATCTAACATCATGAAATTGAAATTTTACTGCATTGAATACTTTTATCTATAGGTGGAAACTGTTTACACGAAAATCAGTATTGTAAGCATATCAGATCTTACCTCTGCAAATTTTGTGTTTGATACAGGGTCTTGGACAAGCCTGCTATAGATGTTATGCTTCAGTAAAAATGATCGCTGGTCCTTGTGAATATAACTAATACTGAAGACGAGAAAAGCAAAGACGCTGTAAGTTAATAGTTCCATAAATATTCGTCTTGCCTTGATCTCTTCTTGGCGTCTTTTTTTAAAGTTCTCTACATCCGGGTTCAAAGAAGGCTCTTGTCTGCCAAGGATCTGTCTTCGTAGCACTGAATCAAAATGTGATTTTGATAAAATGCGTAGTAATGTTGTTTTTGATTCAAGCAAAACACCTTTGACTGAAAATTACCGTTAAGAGATTCGATGTTACGATTGTAGAAGCCATTTGCCAAACGCCGAAGATGGCGGAGGTCCACGTTTAGTTTGTACCGCATCTCCTTGCTCTTTAGGAAAAGTGCACCTACCAGAGCCATTGCAAGGACCTGCAACCATACAGTAAGGATACCACAATGACCTAGAAATCACGAGTTAAATATCACAATGGACCTAGAAAGTTTATTTCTAATGTTAAATATATCACAATGACCTAGAAATCCGAGTTAAATATATATCAATGACTAAAATACAGAGTTAAATAATATATTCACACACAATGGACCTAGAAAGTTTATTTCTAATGTTAAATATATCACAATGACCTAGAAATCGAGTTAAATATATATCAATACTAGATAATTCAGAGTTAAATAATATATTCACATGACCTATAAATCATGAGGTAAATAAACCACAATGACCTAGAAATCACGAGGTAAATATATCACAATGACCTAGAATATATCACATAGACCTACAAATAACGAAGTAAGTATGTTATGAACCCTGAACTCTAAATAGACAAGATACTTACCTTTGCTGGATCCACAATAAATATGGACTCAAGTGATGACAAAAAGAAATTGATTATCCATTTGGTTGACTTTTCTTTCCCCCAAGCCAAACTGTACCAGAGCAGAAAAAACGCAGAGGCCAAGGCTGCCACCAACAGAACGAGCCAGGCTATAAACAAAACCCATCTTGGGAACAATGTTTTCTCAGTATCAAACATGCAGTTCAGATCTATTTCATGGGACACCTTAGTTTTTGTTGCCGTGTACTTTTGAGACGACGTCGATGCTCTCCTTGAAAATGCCTGCGTGAAGTTGTAAGGGCGTTTTGCGGTCTTTTTAAACAAGAAAGAAGCACATAAAATTGGCGGAGTAGTGATCAAAACAACAATGAAAGATACATATAAATCCTTCAACGAAAAACTCAAACTGCCTATGTTGACTTGACTTGGCGATACATCGGGATTTTCTTTAAAATACATCGCGTGGGAAACCATAGAAAGGAGCATAAGAACAAACAAACACGACAGTCTCTGGACACGTGAAAAGTTGCTGCTTTCTGGGCGAATCAATGTAGACACTAAAAGGTGACTATCCGTTAAGTTGAGCTGTGTTTGCTCAGAAAACTGAGTATTGAAGCTATTAAGGTGCGCCATTGTGCAGACCGGGAGGACCCTCTCTGTTCTACCATCATCACGGGCCAGGGAGAGCCATCTTCCGCAGTGAAACACGCTTCTGAAACAAAAAATATTTCATTTGCCTAGAAAATGACTCTCTACCTCGAAGTAACTTTCAAATAGTAAACAAAGCATACAAACCTTTCCTTTGTTTGCAGGTCGTCTACAACTACTTTGTTTAGGAACCAGGATTGCATGTTATTGGTCCCCGAGTTGTCGTGCCAGATTCGAAGATAATTCAGTGTTCCAAGTGATGAAGGTGAACTCATGATAAATCGACGTACAGATCCAGCATTAAAGCCCTAGTAAAGGACACACGTTACATGTGTCAGTTCCGGGTCCAACATATCAATGATATCTTTTAAAATAATATATATATTATATATATATAATATATATATGAATATATAACCCGCTAATCAATCCTCACATGTATATAACGGTCTTTCTACGCTCCAAAGTAGCTCTTTCTCTAAGTCATCTGCCCATCTGAAACGCCCTTCCAAGTTGTCCCGGACCACTATGACTGAACTGTCGATATAACTTGCACCTACACTTAGAGAGAAACTTGTCGCATATGATCCGTACGACCCTCCTCCTCCGACTCTGAAGCTCATTCACATGAGATTCCAGAGCGCCCGCCACTCCTAGCACTTATCGGCTCATGTCCAGTGAATTTCAACATAATACTACCAATATCTCAATCTACCCTCGTCGCATTATAGGCGTCATAGATAAGACAACGTAGGAGTGTCGTTAATGCTGATTTCTAATTTACGTTTCCGGTACGTTCGCGCAATGTATCACGGCCACAATTATTTATCCCACAAGCATGAAATCATCACATCGCGGTGAGTCAACCTATGGGATACAATAGTCATTCAACGTGAATGTTTTGTACTTAATCTAGCACGGTCCCGGTCCGCTGGACCACAAAGTGAGCGAGTGCGTCGAAATTACGAAAACATTCTGATAAAATCCAATTACATAACTCATATACTCTAGTGCTCGCTTCCGTTGGAATTTTAAATTTGGTCAATGAACAGAGCATCTGCTACCCTATTATTGATAACAACATAGATATATCGGGCGTTGAATCTTCGCACTTGTTCTACTGCGACCACTTTTCTCTCTCCAAATGATGTTCACAATAAGAGAAATAGAATAATTCAGTAACGCTAAATGTTAACACCAATCTACACACTTACATGTATAAACAACAATTAAAATTCACGAAAACGACTTAAATACTTTTAGCTCGAGATGGTGAGTTATTGTCAACGAACTGAACACACGTAACAAGGCTGTAGTTACACATTGCAACGTGATATTAGCCCTTTGTTTAAATTTACTCGCGCATGAATTGTGAGAAGAACCTGACTGAGATGCGAGGAGATTTGAGTCGTGTGCGTCTGAATTATGTTATTAATTCATTCGGTTATCTTTTCAATGTGAATTCCTCTTTAGTTGGTGTTCTTTGATTTCCCTTTTAATGGGATGATATGCCCCCTATGAACTGCGATGTACATGGTTTATATTGCACAATTCAAAAAGAAAAAAAAAAAAATCCAGAATAAATGTAGTTGAGTCATCTTTTTCTTACGATCATCCTATACGATGCCGATATCTGCAGAAATAACACCAGTGCTTTATACAAGCGCAGCAGGTTTATTAAAATTCTGTTTGATTACTTGTAACATTTATAAAAATAAAGGATACGAGATTGTTGCATACTTTCTAGATTACTTTATTAATCGATATTCATGTACTACCGAATATTGAGAATTCACTATATGTACTGCTATGTGAAAATGATATTATAGATCACGATCGTATTGATTCAAATATAAGAGGTGTTTGTGTCAAAGTTTTTTTTTATTTAATTGTAGATGGTAATTCAAAGTCATTGTGCGTGAACGAGACAGTGGCCCTCTCACGAACGCCAAATGTCCGTATAAACACTATATTCATAATTTTGCCGGTGTTATTAGCCAGGTTACATTCACTTGATCTTAAAACAAAATTGTTACTCATGGAATTTAGTTAATGTCTTATTTTTTTTTGATAAGTTGATGTTTTCTATTTTCGATAATCGAATACATAATTATGCTCTTTTCATATTACGTATATTATGATAGAACCCTATTGCTCTAAATGTCGATTGTTTACTACCATTTTGCGGTGATCTTAACAATATTAGTAATACATATGTTCTACATTCTGCCTCTCGTTTTTTGTAACTCATAGCGTAAAAAGGTATACAAAATGGTAATTTAATCCATTGATTTATCATATTTTGCGTTCATTACCATGGGACATTATAGAGCCAAAGGAGGAGGGTTGTAGCCACTCCAGTATCCCAATATTACTGTTTTATTTAACCTAGGTAATAAGTGGATCGAAGAATTAGGTGCCAAATAGTAAAGGCCCTCCCGATTTTCAACATACGTGTATTTTATGCGTAACACTCCATGGCAGATAACTGAAGGGGAATCTTAGGATCGTAGCACCCCCTTTACAGTACACACTTTCGTCAATAGCAATAATGATGTGTGATGTATATTACAATTTGTGCTCGCTTACGATTGCGATTGGTTTATAATTGATTCCATTTTACTCAAAGTGTTCATTACGATGTCATTTACAGGTTTATACGAGATGCATTTAAAGATCCCATGGTTCATATTCATAAATAGTGCATAAACTAAAATACCAATATTTATATCTTAGAGCATTGAGATACTCTCGAATTACACAGAAATGCGTAAATTATTCTAGGAACTAAAAATTATCGCATGCATATTGTAGCTTGGTGATACAGTTTAACGGCATATCACTGAGGGATTGAGCAAGATTCCGTTCCCCGAAAAGCCAGAACTATTTCCCCGATGGCGTTAGAGTGAGGAGTAATAATCCTGGCTGAGGGAAACTGGATATCTTAGCCTATAACTCTTCCTCGTATGTGATATAGCGTGCTTAACTGTTTTATTGAATAATTATACCGATACAAAAATTGAACATATAGTATAATAACAATTTTCAGTCGATAAACAATAGTCCCATTAAGATCCGTTGGACCCAGCATGTCGCCTCGAATATCTTGTATATCTCGGGAATGCATATATATAAGTTTTTCTAACAGACAATGACGATGGATTCGTACTAAATCGATATTTCTATTGTCTATTTCTGAACGATCATTCTAATCGAATTTTCCAAAATTGCACTTTACTTTTAAATCATCAAACTCTCATATACTTGCCTTGAAGTTGTCTGGTGCCCGCCATGTATTACTGAGAAAACGTGCTAACGTTTAACTCATAACTAGCACTGTGACTGGAACGCTAACAATAGCAGCTGGGTCAATACGACGTGGACGCTAGATTCCATGACTTATTGGCTGAAAAAGACTATGCACGAAGTGTGTCTATTTTGCATTGCGAAAAGCAGTTTCGGAACTTTTCCTTACTAATTGTGAAAGACAATTGCTGAGTGTTCCGATTATAGTGGTGTGGTAGTTCATCAGGACTGTCACACCTATTTGGCTAGGAGATAGTCTGTAATTGCAGGGAATCAGTCTTTTACGGTGATTTTCAGGGAAACCAGCAAATTATATCGATGTGTGATACTTTTATATGAGGATTGTATAAATTATCAGTAGAGGTATAAGAAAATATATTGTAGCGTTTGTAGCATACCATATATTAGATTGTGGGTGTGTAATATGAAAATATTTTCATTTCTACATTCCAAGTACTGAAAACAGACATAGAGCTGTAGTATCTAAATTTCAAATTTGAATGTAGGGTTAATAAGAACATTATTTATAATGAGTAAAAACAAAATACATCGAATTTGGCAAATGTGTCAAAGAGGAATGCACAAGTCCGTATTTTCACGAAATCAAGGGTATACTCTTTGTTGTGAATAGGTAGTTCTGCCATTATCTGAAATGTAAATATGAATTGGACAAAACTGAACAAAGCTGGTACAATAATGTAATGGATTTGTTCAGGAGAACTTTTACATGTTTGTTCGGACAGGTTGATATCTTAGATATTCTGTAGTTCTATATTCTAAAGAGACAAAACATCCAACAAATTAATACCTGCAAATATGTGTCTCTCTCTCTCTCTCTCTCTTCTCTCTTCTTCCTCTCTCTCTCTCTCTCTCTCTCTCTCTCTCCTTATAAAGCCTAACTTTGTGTAAATTCATACACAGAAGTGAAAGCTACCCAGATAGCAAGCTACATTGGCCCAATGTTGGGCAACACTGTACATTGGGCCACTGTTGTCTGTTTACGTTGGTCCGATGTTGGAAAATTATGTGGGCCAATTGTAATTTTTGCTCAATCGGCGCCAACGTTGCACCAACTGTTTGGTTACGTTGGACACAAGGTTTGTACTTAATAATTATTCTGCCGGTTGGCCACCATTGTTGGGCCATTGCTTGTTCTGATTACGTTGGGTCCGAGTTGGAAAATTATGTTTGGGTGCAAATGTTTAATTTTGCTCATCCGCGATGCAACTGTATTGCATACCAACTATGTTGTGCGGGTATACCTTGGCCTCATTGTTGTTCACAATAATTTTTACTCTTACTGTTGGCCAATGTAAGGCCTCCTACTGCAGTTATTCAACATTTAAATGTTGGCTCCAATGCAGTATATTAAACAGTATCATGTGCCAATGTCGTGGACCAATGTTGCAAAAACGTCATTATCGATTATAATTATTTTATTAGTTCAATATTCAGCATCGGTGTCCCTTGTTTGGTTCTTTTCCCACCTCTGCTTGCGGATATCTGTCTGCTTTCTCTTACACCCCCCCCCCCCCCCCTTACTTCCTCTTGTCCGATGCATTAACTCTGAATTCCGTAGCATATAACGCAGCATAGTCTTTTTCTGCGAACTCCATTTCTGTAAAATAAAAAGATGATTACAAATAATTTATTAATATACATTACTCTATTAAGGGCTGTAGATATAATAACAAATAAATAAATGGACATTAGAGTCATACCCATACTAAACTTAAACATATACGCAGAGTGAGAGGACAGGACTATAGAAGCAAGAGAAGACGAGAGAGCACTGCAGATGACGAGAGAGAGAAGATGAGATTGAGAGACAGAGACAGAGGAGAGTACTGTATGAGAGACAGCAGAGAGAGTTGGAGAATTGTTAATTAATTAAATGAGTGGCCTAATTGAGAATATTCCCCGTAGGAATATCAGTAAATAAAAATATATTATGTCAATTCTAATAAACTTAACCAATAGATTTATTAGCGCTTTCTGCCTGTGCATCCAAGTCCTACCTAAGGATAAGGGCATCGACCAGTAGAGAGTCCATGTGATGCGACCTTAGTAGACATCCACAGTATGCCTTCTTGCGCGAGGTGGATAAACTTCAGTTACCATCGTAGTGCAGAAAAAGTTCATACATGTGCGCCAGTTGAAAGAGTGACCTAACATAATACTGTGTGAAGTTGTAAAAACTACAATTATCCGTTAAAAGTTTGAGAATTTAATTTTTCCTTTTCCATCCTTTGTATGCATTCAATACAATACAATTGATAGTAGTATTTAAAAATTAAATTGTGTATGGGCCATTTAACTTGTCATTAATCAAAGATACTTTAAAAATGTGTTTTTTACTTCTAGTGGGTTGTAGCAACAATGAGCAAGTAGAACTCATCTAGAGTAATTGATATCAAACATTATTAGGTTACAATGCATTTGTCCCATCAACATTGTTCAACAATTCGTCGGTCCAACATTGAGACGTGCCGATGGCAAGTATCCAACCAACAACTGATACAGAGATAAACGTTCGACGTCCGTATTTGTGAGTGGAAGCAATGTTCAATGATCCCACAGGATATTAACCAATTGTCTGTCGTCCAATGTTGTCCCAATGCCGTTCAAGCCAATCTCGAATATCGTTGCGCGGATTATCCAACGCATTATACCATACGATATCTGTCGCCAATGTGAGCATTGCTATCGCGTGTAACAAGCATCAAGTAAATACAATTATTTTAAGAATGTTTAAGGATTGAACAAATGACCAAGTGTGTACTGTAGCGGAAACCTATTAACTAGTATGCATTGAGTTGCTTTGATATAATTAGAAGAAAAACAAGTATATGCAGTTTGGAACCTAAAATAATATTCCATATATAGATCATTAAGAGAGTTTAAATTGAAGTGCAATGATATGTAATTAATTATGTATAATATTCATTCTTACTGCATGCATTTAGAGAAAAGTGCGCACATAGCATCTCTCCTGCTCTCATATTTCTCCTCTCTCTCTCTCTCTCTACCTCTCTCTCTCTCCTCTCTCTCTCTCCTTCTTCTCAATGGGGAATATACATTATGTGTAGCAAGCGTTGACTTGTAAATTATTATGTGAATTCCCAAGAACAACGTAATAAATTTGGAAAGGCGTGAATTTCATTTCTTTTAGTAACTTCGATTAATTTTCACCTAGTGGAGTATACTTCCATCATTATTGTATGTAAACCATATGCACATTTTGAATATGTATACTGCCAAATCATAGAAATCAGATGCAGATGTCTGGCAGTGTTCGATAACCAACTACATCGGCATGATCAGATATCCCTGATTTCTGTAAACTGCAAAAAAAACCTTTGGGCGACCATTACAAGCTGAAGGAAAAATATTCGACTTCTGGACACCTTCCCTGTTGAAACGTGACTGCACTGGCTACGGAATGATTGGAGTTTGTGGCAGCCTGTAGTGTGGAGTGACAATGAGTGCGCTCTTTCGAGATACGGAATGGAGTTTATTGTTTTGTTTCTTGGATTTACAGAATAAAGAAAGTCTAACATTTTAGTGATAGTGGCACGATCTCACGGGTGCCGGTTAATAATACTTTCCGTATTTTGTGCCCGTTTATTCTTAGCGGAGCATGCGAGTGCCATTACATACTGCACCAGACAATTTCGCAAGAACGGAAAATTGAAAATAAAAGATTGTCGTGAATAATAAGTATTTTATAATGTTCTGGTTGCTAGTTTGGCTGGTAATGTACTCAAATGACTTTCAGCCGCATTTTTTTGTATTTAACATGTTAATTGACCAATGTGATAGATGAGTGGGAAATGACTGCATGTACATGTTACATAGCGTAACGAAGTATAAGCAAAAAATTAAGTTATCTTTTGTCTAGGCAAATTGTCATTCTACATTATCTAAATTTATCCACACTAATATTCTATTGATAACAATCTCTATATTGTGATTTATGAGAAGCACATGCAAACGTGATTTTCAAATTTTGTTTCCCCTTCCCATATACATTACTAATCAGTGAGGTGTGCCCACTGGTCGCAGGTACAACCTTAGAAAATCACTCATGGTGTACATATAAAATCAACGTATTTAGCATCTTCGGCGGTATATACATGTGGAAGAGAAAGTCGTCTATCTGAAAGAAAAGGAAATATGGCCGGATTAAGATGAAAATGTTTAGGTATTTAAAAGAAATCATGTCAGCTTTAAGATCGAAAGCAAGATCTCTTTTGGCTGATACCCCGGAGTTGTCACCCTTCACAAAAAAGCTGTATTCCAAGATGTTTCATAAACCTTGTGAGAAATAAAATACAGCAACTTAGCCTTTATCGTTTTTGTACTTTGGAATAATAAAAAGCTTCTGGTCAGAGTGTGGAAAAATCAAGTGAGAGCACTTGCATGTACCAGGACAAGTAATGGGAATTTCACCTGTCCGAAGAAAAAGTAACTAGTCTTGTCGATCCAGACCTTTACAGTAGAAAAAGTTTTCTTTTATTAAAAGTAACCAAAGTTCTAGCAATGATAGTTTTGCAATTACAATAAAAGAACAACCTTGCTTTCGACAACCCATGTAAAGGATAAATTTTAGATCTGCCATTCATTAAACAAAAATTTGGACAAATCATGCCTGGCAGAGTGCACAAAGGTCACCAACTTAGCTGTCGATAAAAGTCTGAGTACTAACGTGTTTGTTTTTAGCTTACCTGAGCACGCGTAGGCTGAATTTAACTTTTCTGATTGCCTTTTGTCCGTCGTATGTATGTCTGTCTTTCTGTCCGTCTGTCTGTTAGCTTTTCACATTTTCAGCTTCTTCTCCAGAACAACTGGGCCAATTTCAACCAAATTTGGCAAAAATCATCCTTGGGTGAAGGGGATAATCAAGTTTGTTCAAATGAAGATCCGGGTCCCCATCAAAGGGGAGATAATCACAACATAGCAAAAATAATGTGACAGTCAATATTTCTTGAACTATATATATATACAGTTTTTATTATATGTACATGTATATAGATTTCTTATGGCAATATTTGTTTCATTTTATAACACATTTTATGATCTTGTGACCGTTGGCTTTGCCAAAACAGCAAGGTGGTGTTGGTCATAATTATAGGTGTTGGGGCATACCTGTGTTATATGAATTCATTTTCAGTTATGTTGTGATCCTTTTGGCAACTTTATGGGGTGAAAATTTTCACAAGGATAAAGATTGATGAAAATTCCTTTTAAAATCACCGGGACTGCTGAGTCAGGGCCAAGGTCACTCAGGTGAGCAATGTGGCCCATGAGCCTCTTGTTTAATGTTTTTCCTCTTTTTTTCTTAATATTTAAAAAGTTTCACGCTGTATTTTGGCACTCTCAAGATAAGGGCATGATTTATATTGTCCACGAATAACTAACAGTAAAAAAAAATACTTTCCCGGTTAAACAGATGTACGAGTCGGGCATATCATTTCCACACCCCTATGCTGGTAAAAGCATAACTTCATTTACTATAATCAAACCCTAAAATGATAATAAATTTTTTATTATTTCATTTCAAAGATAATTTTGGTTTTTTTTTATATGTTTTTTTTTTTTTTTTTTTTAATTATTTATTTATTTATTTCATATTTTTTTTTTTTTTTTTTTTTTATTCTTTTAACATTGAACCAAGTTATTTTGTGAACAATAATGTACATATACCCGTAATGTGCTATTGCTTGCTTGAACAATTATGACTAAAGTTTGTGTAAATGCTCAAACTGGAAAGAGTTCTATGTAACTAATAACTAATATTAGTTAATAAAACAAACCATCCATTGCATGCATATCATTCCCACTATCACTTGATAAAACAAATCATCCATTGGAATTTTTTTGTAATAATCTGATGGCATTACCAGAAAAGTGAATGTGACGCCGACTATTTTCTAAGGTTAAGGTAAAAGATCCCTCTCAGCACATGGAATTCTTCCGTTTTAAATACATTCTATTTCCCAGTCAGTCGGACAGATGGGTCTGAATTTATTCTACATTCCAAACGTTAATAAAAATTCCCTACAAAAGATCTAGAGGTACGTTGTGGAATCCAGTAAACACTTACGCCGTATCTGTTCGCGGTGCATGTAGCTCATGATCAGTGGTGGAGCCAGAATTACTATCTTTATCATTTCAAAGATTTCTTTCAAGGGGCATGGAGACGTTCTGGGCTAAAAATCTTCAAACTTGAGATTTCATTTTTAATGTTTTACAATGCTCAGTTAGGGTATTTTAATGGTCAGCAAAAATTTGAACGTCACATGTTGAGTTACAAGTGAGATACATCACTTACATGTACAATTCAAGGCCGAGCCATGTTTTTGTTTACATGTACCTACATTGAATATGCTAGTATCGCTCCGTTTAAAGCAGAATTCTTCATATTACAAGTTCACTCTGAACACAATTAAACAGTTCGTAATGATTCTCACATCTCATTTTGTTTTAAACATGGTATTTTTTTGTGAAGCAATCTTTATGAAAACAAAAACAAGACTCGAGCCTTGTTTACATAGCAAAGAATTGTAAATCTGTATCTCACTTGTACAGTCCCTGAAACGTTCTACTTTACCACTTTCCGTGCGGTCACCGTGTGTTCAGCGTTGCGTTTAGTCATTTTTCTTCATTGTTCAGCGTGCGTTCCACCGTTCACCAAAATTGCGTTCAGCGTGCCGTCACCGTCTCGCTCTGCGTGCGGTCACCGTGTGGTGTGGTAAAGTAGAACGTTTCAGGACTGTAAACTCAACAAATGGACGTTCAAATTTGCTGACCATTAGAATACCCTAAGGAGCATTATAACACATTAAAAATGGAAATCTAAAGCCAAAATGAAATTTGCACCCCCGAGTTTTGAGGGTTCAAAATTAGAATTGTCAGAACAGAAATGTTTAAAGATTTTCATAGCCCTTAGGCTAATATAAGCCCTTAGGATATCTTGTAAAATTACACTACACATTCATTATAGATCTACCCAATTTTTACGGAGTACTTAGGAAGACACGTAACATCGGTTTTTAAAAGGGAGAGGGAGAAAGGTGGATCTTGACACACAAATAAAATAAAATATAAGGACCCTGTTACATGAAATTAATACTCTTGGGTAGCATACACGAACCTCTAAACTAGGAAATTCTTTACTTCTAAGTGAACTCAGTGACCCGGAGTCACTTCCTGATCATCAGGTCTTGTGGTAGAGTTCGACGTAAAACTACGAAGTATTAACTCTCCTAGACTGGTCCCCGGGGACTGGTCTTTCGTAGGAAGACCCGTGTCGAGTATTGTCACGTGCAGCGATATCAAAATAATATGGTGTCCCTATTGGTCATGTGCAATGGGGGCACCCGTTTCTTCAAACGCGCTATCACACAACACGCCATCGCGATTTCACGCTAACACGCAATCGCACTTTTACGCGGTCGCGTGTAGCACGACATCGCGGAGTGTGGTGGTGTGATAGCGCGTTAGCACACAAAACATAACAGATTTTCAAGCGCGGCGTTGTGTGTTAGCATGATAGCGCGCTTTTAAGAAATGTTTGCACATGGCCCTATCGGGACACCATTGATAATATATGCATTTCTTATTTAATTTACGGTTTTCTGTTTAATTTGCATCCTATTGTGTTGGCGCGACTACAAATCGTAATTCCCGGAAAATAAATCGGAATCCGAGAATTACTGTAGCCGGTTTTGGTTAAAACCAAGTAA
>CAJDSM010049604.1:0-10502 GCA_903981925.1 Ostrea lurida | reverse complement strand
ATGGCAGCCTGTATATCTTTAATAAATGTCCGAGATCAAATACGGTCTGCCACTAGACCGCTAGACAATAAATTGAGAATAGCCTTATGTCTAAATTTTAAAATCGCTGCCTTTTGAAATAATATTCAAAGTTACACAGAAACGAGTTTTTTAATATATGTTTACATATAAATAATATACGGTACCAATTTTTATGCACCAGATGCGCATTTCGACAAATTATGTCTCTTCAGTGATGCTCAAACCGAAATGTTGGAAATCCGAAACATGAAAGTAAAACTTTATAAAAGTGATCAATGTAATGCCAAAAGATTGGGGCCAAAAACGTCGAAGGATCAGAGCTATGCCTGAGGGAGATAATCCTTAATTTTGATATGAATTTCTAATTTTACCACTGCAATTAAATACATATCCGTATTTCAAGCTAGTAACATAGTACATAGCAACTGGGCTGTAGGGACCCTCGGGGACTAACAGTCCACCAGCAGAGGCCTCGAGCCAGGGGTCATAATATAAAAAATATACGGTACCAATTTTTATGCACCAGATGCGCATTTCGACAAATTATGTCTCTTCAGTGATGCTCAAACCGAAATCTAATGTTGGGGGAGGGGGTATGTTCTAGATAAATCTTGAGATATAAGTTCTCAGTATATATCTAAAGGTTTTTGTTTCGTCAACAAAATCAGAATTTAACATTTTCGATAGGTTTGATATCAACAAATAACCGATCGGCAATCCTCGGCTAACTCCGCTACGCTCCGTATACAGTGTGCGAGGTACGAGCCACGCGAGGAGTTCCGAATGACAAATAACAAGCGCAACGTCAACGCAGCATTATACAGAGAAGGCAATATTATTCCCATCCATGCACTCAGTGAAAAGTTAGGGTCCGGACAATGTTAAAAACACTATTTGAATTATGACCTTAAACCAGTGTCCTTGGCTCAATATCCGCTTCCGTAGGTCCAGGACAACAATTCTGTGAAATATTATTCCAACCCATAAACTCAATAAAAAGTTATGGCCCAGACAATGTTAAAACCACTGCGTGCATTGTGACTTGACCTTCGACAAATAACCTTTTCTTAAAATCTTGACACTCTGTTCCAGGCAACAATTATGTGAAATATCATTCGAATCTATGCACTCAAGGAAAAGTTATCACCCAGACAATGTTAAAACCGCTATGTGCACTGTGACATTGACCAGTGACCTTGGCTCAAGGTCAAGACACTTCCTTGGGTCCAGGGCAACGATTCTATAAATTATTTACCAAATGGGTCGAGGTTGTGATACCTGGGAAAGTACACATAAACCTCATCACCGGGATTGAATGATTGCCAATAGAGTTTCTGGTCATGCAAAGACTTCTGACTCAGCAAAGCTGTGCGCAGTTTCTAGCTTCTCTTTCAACTTCCATGCCCACTGATTTGGAGGAGTGTTCCTCATTAAATTGGGTATTCGGTATATGACCTCAAGAGGAGTTGCTACTTCTCTTCCAAACATGAGATAGTTTGGACTACATCCTGTAGTGTCCTGTTCTACAGATCTGTATGCCATCAGAATGAATAGGAGGAGCTCGTCCCAGTTCTTCTGATTCTCGTCCACCAAGATGCGAAGCATTGATAGCAAAGTTATTGAATCGCTCCACCATCCCGTCTGATTACGTCCTGATTGGGGACGGTAGGCGTACGTTACAAGTTCTTTTTAAATTTTAAATCTTGATGGACAAGCCTTGAGGTTATTTTAGTTTTAACACTTACTTTCTAACCATTCGGGTAATGCCTCTCTCTCTCTCTCCTCTTCAATCTCTCTCTCTCTCTTCTCTCTCCCTCTCTCTCTCTCTCTCTCTCTCTCTCTCTCTCTCTCTCTCTCTCTCTCCTCTGCGCCTGCCTTTCTAATTAGTTTTCCTTTAAATTTCAAATAAAGATCATCTATAATTCTAAATCTTCTCAAAGCTCCTTGGATTTCATGCATTGAAGGTTAATAAAATGTGCGAAAAGTAATCCTTCATTATTTACTCGTGTGGGATAGGGAAAATTCGACCTCTGGAACAAGATTCCACTGTATAGGACTTGGAACAGCCTCGTCCTAGACTGCAATTGTCTTGTCCCTACTGAAAGTTGGAATACTAATAAATAACAACACACGCTGCAGCTGTTTAATGGCATATATATTGCTACACAAAGTGGATTAAATAAATTTAATGAACTTTCATTAAAATTAATCTTGTGTGCCTCAGCTGTAAGGTGTCGTCCATAAACTTGTATTAAGGTGGGAATGATACACCAAAGAAATGATGTGGGATGAAAAAGTAGAGGATACAAGCTGATATAAGCTCCTGAGCTTTTGAGCACAACTGTGCAGATGCTATATCAAGTATTTACTGGTTCAATACTAATCCCATTGGTGTAAATAATTACCATCTTTACTTAGAACCCTATTTCAGTTTGTATAAATTTTGTGTTCAATTCAAATTTTGAAAGGTTTGGTAGGGACTATATTTTGTGCGGAGGGATTGATTAATCAAAGTTCAATATCTGCATGATTTTTACAGTTTCTATTTCCATCCAATAAACTTCTGTTTTTTACCCTTTTATACCTTAAGGGTATATTTTCAGTTTTAAAATTAATGAATCTTGTTTTTATACCCTTAAAGGGTATATTTTCAGTTTAAATTTATGATACAAGTAGCTGAGATTATAATTAAAATAATGTAATTTAGTAATTTGGATTGATGTATTTTCACAACAAATTCTTTAAAAAGGTCTAAGTGATTTACTGTTGAAAATTCAATATTTTGGCCATAATTTAAAAAATCTACCTTAAACCACCCCCCCCCCCCCTCACTTTTTTTTACTTTCATTTTATAATTTTAAAGACAAGAATTTTGAAAATTACTTGAAATTAAAAAAAAAAATTGACAATTAGTCCCAAGGATGTCTTTTTAAACTTTGAAATTCGATAAACGAGTTTTCCGTACATCAAGTGCAAAAAGTTGATTTATTTATTTCCATTACAAGTATAAACTTCTTTTTTTTATATCTGTACTGTATTGAAGACATGGCTATGTGTTCTATTCTATGTAATGATTGATTTGTGTTGTTACGATTTGTTTACAACACGGACACATCAAGTGAAAAAATCTTCAAGTAATTTGTAAGTGCAAAAAGGTTCATGTTTAACACTGCAGCTCAGTAACACAGATGCCAACCCCAGTTTTTTTTTTAGTTTCCCAATTCTCCTTCAATGTAGAAATCAAATATTACAACTTCTAAAAAATTTGACATAAGTCCCAACTCAGGTGCAAAACTCTTCAAACATCAATTCTGCCTCAACAAAATATAAATACAGGTCAGACTAACAAGGAACACATAACGTGTGCATTAACAACACACCCGTCTTTATGTACTCCTATTTATATACCATCCTGATACAGTGCTTTGTTACTTTCGTGATCAATCACTGTAGACTCTTTCCACTGTATGTTACTATTCGTTACCTTTACAACTACTCGTCAAGGGAAAATCCAGCACACACCGTCATATTATGGCTCTGATCATCATCTGTTCTGATTTTGACTGCAATACTCTTATTATTCATAAAATCAGACAATGTGCTCTATAATATAATGATTCTTAGAATTGGGTCTTTCGCAATGAATTATCAATATTTTAACTTACCCACAAAATTTTGAAAAGAGTCCTGAAAAAATATTGAAATGGCATCCATTTTCCATAGTTTGTGTAAATTTAATTTCAGAACATGTTAACAGAAGGGGAGAACGGATATTGGGTAATTGCTAATAAGATTGTAAAGGATTTCAGGGAAGGTAACTTCTTCACATAACTATCACTCAATGAAGAACTCTCGCATGATTTCCGACATATTAGTTTAAGGTAGATTATCGTACATAATGGCTGAGACTTCCGCTGTATGAAAACACGGATGAAAATATCAGTTCAGGGTTTTAAATTATTTTTTTCAAATTGTTTCTACCTAAAACTGCATTTTTGACGGAAATAGAGTGGAAATTATTAGTATTATTTTAATTATTATTATTTTCCGAAATTTGTTATCTTATCGTCTACTTATCATTTTTTTCTGTTGTTAGCATTCCACCTTAAGACCCCAGTCCTAACGATTTTTCAACTCTGCTGTCTATTTTTTAGCAATAATATTTCTTGTGGAAGAATTTTGCTAGAATTATAAAGCTGATTCAAGGCTCTAAAATGATAGAAACTGTGCTACGAAAATCACTATATACACTTAGAAAACACACACTTCTTTTTAGTGGTCGAGGTTATTCAGATGTCCGTATCCATGCCTGTTGGATTATGCTTGGTTTCAACTGTGACGAACAGCACTACAACAATACTTAGCAACAACAAGATAACAACAATCACGAACAACCACACTAAACCTACAAAAACGAACCACACTCACCAACCAAACAATAACACGACTCCAACCAACCCAACTCCACCACAACCAACAAATCTCAACAACAACCACAATCCAACAACAACTAACAAACAAAAACCAACGACAACACAACCTCCAAACAACCATAACTCCAACAACCCAAACCAACAACCAACCACAACCCAATCCAACACAACCTACCACACGTCCAACACAACAAACCCACAACTCCACAACCAACTCAAACCCAATAACCAACGCCCCAACAACACAAACTCCAACAACAACCAACAACCAAACTCCATACATACAACCACAACTCAACAACACAAACCAAACATCCAATAACAACCACAACCCAAGCAACCACACTCCAAACACAACAACTTCCAACCACAAACTCCAACCACCTCCAAACAACAACTCCAACAACCACAATCCAAACAACACAATCTCAACCACAACCACAATCAACAACCACAACTACCAACAACAACAACAACAAACTCCTACAACAACCACAACTCAACAAACAACCACAACTCCAACAACTAACCAAAACTCCAACAGCAACCACATCCAAACAACTCCAACAACCACAACTCCAACAGACAACCAAAACTCCACGACAACACAACTCCACAACAACCACAACTCCAACAACAACCACACCCAACAACCACAACTCCAACAAACCAGAACTCCAACCAACAACCAACAGACTCCTCAACAACCACAACTCAACACAGCACATCAAACTTCACCAACAACAACACACTCCAACAACAACCACCAACTCCAACCACAACTACCAACAACCACGACTCTCCAACAACCAGCAACATCCAAACAAACAAAACTCCACAACCACCAACAACAACCACACACAACAACAACTTACTCACTACAACAACCACAACTCCAACACACAAACTCAACAACCACAACTCCACAACAACGCCACAAACTTCCAAGTACAACCACAACAACAACCACAACTCCAACAACATTCATAACTTCATCTTTAATCACAACTAAAACAACAACCACGACTCCTACACCAACCACAACTCCAACAACAACAAATCGAACAACAGCCATGACTACAACAACAACCACGACTCCAACAACCACGACTCCAACAACTACAACACCCGACTACCAACAACTACAACAACCACGATCCAACAACAATCAACAACTCCAACAAACAACCACAACAACAACAATCACGATCAAACTGACAGCAACCACAACTCCAACCACAACACTGACAATAGCCACAACTCCTAGCATAACCATGGCTCCAACAATAATCTCGAATCCAACAACAAAAACCACACTTTCAATTACAACCGTGGTTTCAATAACCGAAAATCGAACAAGAACGATAACTCAAACAACTCCAACAACCACAATTCCAACTACAGCTCCAACAACTTTAGCTTTAACTACAGCCAAAAATCCAACAACAACCACAAATCCAACAAACGCAACTTCAACACCAACTACAATATCACCAACAACCATACCTCCAACAACAACCACATCTTCAACAACAACAACAACAACAACAACAACAACTTTGGCAACAACCACAACTCCGAAAACAACTACTTCAACTCAAACAATTCCAGCAATTACTAATCAAACAACAACTTTAAATTCAACAACCACCAGAACCCCAACATCAGCAAGCACAACCTTAAGAGCATCTACCACTCTACAAAACACAACTGGAAGACTTGCTACTTTAACAATAACCCCGACCCCAACAATCACCGCAACTGGAAAAACCACCACAACCCGAACAACTAACACTCCAGCAACCACCACTCCAGTAGCCACCACAACTCCTACAATTACCACTCCAACAACTACTGCTTCAACAACCATTACAACTTCAGCAGCGGCTAATACTCCAACAACTGTCACAACTGAAACAGCTACTACTCCAACAATATCCACAAAAATGGTCACAACTCCAAAAACCAGCACAACCACAACAACTCCAACCCCAGCAGCCAACACAATTCCAACAAAATATTCCACTACTACAATAACAACTACAAAAATCTCACCTACAACCAAAGTTATAACAACAACAAATCCTAGATCAACTACAACAACATCATCTATAAAGACAACTGAAACGATAATAACAAACAAAACTCAGATGACTACCACAATTTCAATGACAACAGCTTCATTGACAAAATCAAATCCAACGCTAATAACAAGCACGACAGCAACAAAACGCGCTTCTCCAACGATATATGCAGGGATAATTACAACCAGTGAAACTGGAAAAGAAAAAAATCGAATTCTGATTTATGGAAAAATGACAAAGCCTCTGCTAGAACAACTAAAGAAGGAAATAATACAGCGTCTTCATACACTCCTCCCCGATGCTTCAAAACTTCAGATTATGCTTCAAGATACTTTAGTATACAGCGATATCAAGTGAGTTTATATTCAACAATCAAAATCTGAGGAAAGGTATCTTTTGTAACTGAAGGTTGAAGTGTGATAAATCATATTATAATGTTTAATGGTGTTTTACAGTGACCCAGTGACGGAGATCATTTACACGTACAGCTGCATTAAATGTGACGTTCAACAGGACCAGCTTAACGACAGTGTCCAGGCGGCTCTTCAAACAATGAACCTGAAGCAATACCAGGGGGAGGTCAACCCGAGGAAGGAAATAACCAGTGATGATAAAGTATGTCCTAGTTTTTGTGTCTAGTTTTCACTAATATTACTTTTAGTTTTACTCAAAGGCTAAGCAACACATATAATAAGATTTCATCTTATGAATCCTTAATGAAAAGTTTAATAATCTAAATAGTTTCAAGCTATGTATGTCCTGCGCTTTTTCAAATTTTATTCGAACACCCATGTCAAAATGTAGATATAAACAAATAATTTAAATTTTACTATGTTGACAAGCAATTTGATGGCTGAAAACAAAGATTGGGAACATCAATTATTAATTTTGTTATAATCTAACTTGCGCTCATTATGACGTCATAATATGACTCCACAATGCATTGCGTGACGCTTGTTGTGTTTTACTGTTGTCTAAGCTAAATTTCGTCCGCCTCATAGGAAAATCCTTATTACTCGGCAAGTTTCATCAAAATATCATTATAGCAATTTCTAAATTTAGGGATGATAAATAAGTTACGGTCACCGTGATAAACAC
Source organism: Ostrea lurida (assembly GCA_903981925.1). NCBI lineage: Eukaryota > Metazoa > Mollusca > Bivalvia > Ostreida > Ostreidae > Ostrea > Ostrea lurida. The sequence continues at coordinate 2,866 of CAJDSM010049604.1, read as the reverse complement.
TATTGACGTAATAATGATTAGTGACATCACAATTGCCACGCCAAGCGCAGACTATTTTCAGATGTTAAAAAATCATTATTTTCACAAGCATTATCTGCTTTTCAAATTCTGCATATATTAAAAGAACCTAAAGATCTTCCGTTCATTAAAGGATTATTTAATAGGGCTTCATGAATAACATATCATTTCGTGAACTTTTTCGTGTTGTGTCTCTCTTTATTATAAAAGCTCGACAACTCTGGAATTTATATGATTCCTTTTTGCTCTTGCATTCTGTTGAATAATCAATTTAAAAATATTATGTGCAATGAACATTTTTTCGCTTTTGTTGAATAGAATATTTTATAGATTTGCCCAATAGCCTAACTTTATTCCTCCAACTTTAACTCTCCTGATTGAGATGAAATCCTTGGTGTATATGTTATACTGTTTGTAGTTGCGTGTAAATTCGATTCAAAACTGCATGGTTTCGCATTCTTCTACCTTTGTCTCAGTCACACACACTCCCCCTACAATATCTTTGCTATTAACGTATTTATTTGTGCTGATTGTTGTGGATGTTGTATTATACATCGAATTTTAGATAATAAATGATAATATGATGACATCTCATAGCAGTGTTTATGATTTTTAATGTATATTGAAATTTGTCTCGGTGATATACTCAATAGCTGTGCGTGTGTGGTTAGATGTTAACAAAATTTAGTTCTTGTTTACACTGAAAACAATAGTATCATTATATTCTATTCTATTAGATTATCACTTATATCTCATGGCTTTCTGCGATAATAGTCATGATGATTGAAAGTGTGTTGGCTTGATCCTTTACGTACACACATTTTAAAAAAATTTCAATGACGGGTTTTTATTGGAAAATATGAATTGTTTACTGAGAAAATGCTTTTGCAAAGAGCATTTTTCTTCATTGGGAGGTTTTTCCTAATATTTAAAAAAATTGGGCAATGTCAAACATAAATTATGTTTCAAAATATTTAATACTGCGATATTTGAACAATCTTGTTTAATAATTCAATAAAAATTATTCAAGAATATTTTTAGCAGCCTTTATTATCATTACAAGAAATTAACATTTTTAGTAAGGGAGTAATTCAGACCTGATTATTCTCCCTTATGTGTCTAGCTTCCCATGACGAAACTCCACATATTGTGAAGACACTCAAATAGATATATGAAAAGAAATGCAGAAAATTCAATGATAGATTATTTTTAGCTTCTGTCTATTAATATCCCCCTTATAAATTATGAGGAATGAAGCTAATTTTGACCTAGGTTGTTTCTACTTACCTAGGTCAAAACTAGCTTCATATAGGGTTATGTACAATAGAGGGAGAAGATGAATATTCATGTATTTAAAAATATTGAACATATTTCTTAAATTCAATATAAGAAATAGCATTAATAAATCATAGCTGCAGAACTGTAGATCTCTGAAAAAATAGTGGGACAGATCAGAGAGCTACAGATCCGCCCCTTATAGAAACCTTCGATTTACGGAGCACAAAAAGTTGCGCATGATTGAGGCCTTATATTGTTGTATTCCTGCATCGCCGAGCCATAAATATATTATCTAAAAATTCCTTGCACATTTTTCCAATCAATGGGACTTTTAAGGAATTTTTGAAGGTATGTTTGAGCACATACATTGTAGGAAAATATGTAAGGGAATTTTATATAATATATTTATGGCTCGGCGATACAATCATGAATACACCATGCGCAACTTTTTGTGCGCTTAAATCAAAGGTTTTTTTCAAGGGGTGGATCTGTAGCTCTCTGATCTGTCCCAATATTTTTTTCAGGGAGCTACAGTTCTGCAGCTAAATAAATCATACTTGTTTGTTCACAGGTGAATTCATCGTTCACATCTTCCTATAACATTTAACACAAGCCTGATATAAAATGAACAATATCAATGTTGTAGAGTAACACCGGTATGGTCGCTGGAGTGGTTGTGGGTGTACTGATGTTGGTTGTTATTACTACTGGACTTTCAATATTGTATAGACGGTATGTACATGTACTGTGTTATTCTTGAATATCTGAAACGTATCTGCTTGGAGTACCATCAAAGTATCCTATTTGATTTTCTTCCTCAAAATGTGAAATGCAAGTACCTACTCTCTCTCTCTCGTCCTCCTCCTCTCTCTCTTCTCTCTCTCGCTCTCTACTCGTCTCTCTCTCTCTCTCCTCTCTTCTCTCTCTCTCATTATTCATTATTTCTTATTTATTTATCACTTACTAATTAAATTAACAGGGAGGAAACACGTCGATCTATGAAAGAAAAGAAAAGACGTTACATGAATGGTCACGGTAACGGGTCCTACGTCACAGATGAAACCCCTACCTTCAAAACCCCATCATATGACACCATTCAGGAGAAAAGGCATCTAAACAATGATATTGAATTAGATTTCAAAGGAAGTCAGGCTTAGCAATGAAGAGGACAGTGCTTCTTATAGCCAGTGACGTATAATAACGTCACTGTTATAGCTGACATAGAGTGACTTTCCACAGAGAGCGGGAGACAGGGTGGTGCGGTTTTGTCCACTTTGTTTTGGCCAGTGGTGCGGTTTTGTCCACTTTGTTTTGCATTTACACGCGGCAGCAAATTTCCATTTTTCACCGGCGTTGCCAAAAGTGAGATTGCTCTTTAGTTACTTACCTGAACATTGATGAATGTTTAGATCTTGATATTGTATTATTTTACTTGATATTGGACTGTTTTGCTTACATCTTGAGTCCTTGTGAAAGCACCATTCTGAGTTCTGTGAAAGATACGGCGAAATTTGGAATATTTTAGATATTAATCAAAGATAACAATCAGAAATATATAATATAATATTGT